>LR753442.1:0-52467 GCA_902729485.2 Mus minutoides | reverse complement strand
ATATATATATATATATATATATATATATATATATATATATATATATATATATGCAGAGAGTTTACTAGTTTCCCAAAACCAAACTCCTACATACACGATGTTGGCTAAAGAGGCTGAGGATGGGATTTTGGGACTGTACAGGTAATCACTGTGTGCACAAGATAAGTTTTAAGTCATCGAATTCCTTGAAAAATACGGGCTGTAAAGAAGAGAATCTGTTTCTTGGCTAATTGAGCCAGCCGCAGGCTTCTCTATTTCCTCTCTTCTTCCCTCCCTCAGCGGATCATAGGTGCGCGCTTCTCCCCCGGGCTCCAGTACTTCGGGCAGTCTCTGAGTGGGGGCAAGGATCTCACAATGGACGGCCTGATGGACCTGGCTGTGGGGGCGCAGGGGCATCTTCTGCTGCTCAGGTGAGAGGCCCTCTCATTGCGCCAGGCTTCTCCCTTGGAAGGTCTCTGCTGGTTCCTGATGGCCCTCTGATACCCCTCTAGAGCCCAGCCCGTGCTGAGACTGGAGGCTACCATGGAATTCAACCCCAAGACTGTAGCAAGGAGTGTGTTTGCATGTCAAGAACAAGTATTAAAAAACAAGGATGCTGGGGAGGTCAGAGTCTGCCTCCGTGTCCGCAAGAACACCAAGGACCGTCTGCGTGAAGGTAGGATGTGCTGGGTAAATCTGGTTTACAGGACAGTGTCTCATCTCGGTCTGCCCAGCTTTCTAGCAGAAGGAAGTTCTGACTGATGCTGATAGCCTGGCTAGAATGAGTGGGACAGCCCCCCAAAACGCTACCTCTCACTCTCTCGCCCTTGCCCTCCCTCTCCCTCTCTTCTTCTCCCTCCCTCCTTCAGTCGTTCCTTCCTTCTTTTATCCTCTTTTTTTTTAAATGTAAGAATATCTGTTCATATTTTTGTATTTTTACTATATATGGAAACACTCATATAATCACACACAATGTGTAGTACTATTGCACATGCTTAAAATTTACATAGATTATGTTATACTTTATGTATTTATCTGAAACTCTCTGTTTTTACTTAACATAATACTAGTAATAATGATAATAAATTATTTTTTTCAAAGCAAAGTCTCATGTAGCCATGGCTGACCTTAGTTATATAACCCAGGAAGATGACCCTGGACTTCATGGTCAAGTACTGGGACTACAGGAGTACACCACCCCACCCAGTTTTATGTGGTGCTGAGTGAGGACTGAACTCAGAACTTTGTGTATGCTAGACAATCAGTTTTACAGCTAAGCGATATCACCAACTTAATATATTTATTAATTACATACCAAAATGTTTTTAAATAATTATTTTAAACACAAAATTAGAGACCAATAGGAGACTGATCTATCATGTTCTTAGACAAGTTTACATCCTTTCCAAGCATGTTTCACCCAGTGCTCCTTGTTTTCCTTTTCTTTGCCAAGGAATCTTTAAAAATTACTTTAAAGAAAGATTTATTATATTTTAAATTATGTGTATGTCTTTTTAATTATGTGCATGTGTCTGTGTAGGAATGTGCCCAGGAGTGTGGGTACCTACAGAGTCCAGAAGGGGGTGCTGGATCCCTGGAGCTGACATTACAGGCATCTGTGAGCTGTCTAATGTGGGTGCTGGAAGCAGGATTCCTGTTTTCTGTGAGAACAGCATGTTCCTATAACCACCAAGCCACCTGTCCAGGCCCTTAATTCAACTCACTGTGTAGCCCTGGCTGGCCTTGAAAACACTATGTATACCGTACTGGCCTGGATCTTACAGAGGTTCATTTGCCTCTACCTCCCTGTCCTGGGATTAAAGATGTATGCCACCACACCTAGCTTAAATGACTTTGAAATCCTTAAAATATTAATTTTATTTATATATTCATACGTTTACATGTGGAAGTCAGAAGACAGCTTCTGGGAGTCAGTTCTCTTTTTTTCCAACATGTAAGACTTGGGTATACAATTCAGGTAGTGTGGCTTGGCCGCAGACACCTCTGCATACTGAGCCATCTTGCCAGCCCACCTCAAGAATGTTAAGACAAACATGAAAGTCATACCATTTCACTTCTTCACCTATAAACATCTTTGAAATAGGAACATTTTCTTAAAAGGCCATAACATCATTATGAACTTTAATGCACAATAAATACTTGCTAATATAGGATAATTTATCAAAAATAAAAAATTCCTGTCCCCACATTATAGACTATTCTTGCTTTCTTCCAGCTGGATCCTGCAAGATAAGATGTGCCTTTTGCTTACTAGTGTTTTTTTTTTCCCTTTATTTATTTACTTACTGGCAACAGCATATATGTGTACAATGTAGCCATTTCTTTTCAGGGTTTCATATATGTATACAATGTATCTTGGCTAGAGCCACCTCTATTACTCTTACCTGTCCTTTTACTCAATTCCTTATTTTTCCAACTAGTCCTTGTGCTATGCTCATGTAATTTTAATTTTTTTTTTACTTTTATTTGTAACCCACTGAATCTAATGCTTGTGTGAGCATGGATGGGAAGCTATTTATTGGAGAACAGAGCAACTTAGCAGTGGCTACCCCACTGAGGAAAATGACCACCATACCCTGGCAACTGCCAATAACATCCCCAGGAAGAGTGGAACTTCATGTGGCCCCTCCCATCCACGACAGAATGCTGTGGAGTTCTTGTATAGGCAACCAGAGCTGATGTGGGGTCGTGAGTGCCGTGGCTATGCCATATCCAGAATATTGTCTCATAGGACTCCCCCATCCTTTGGCACTTACATTGTTTCTACTTCCTCTTTCTTGAAGTTTCCTTGACTCTGGGAGGAAGTAATAGAGATGTCTAATATAAAAAACATTCAGAAGCCAGGCATGGTGGCATCCACCTTTAATCCCAGCACTCAGGAGGCAGAGGCAGATGGATCTCTGTGAGTTTGAGGCCAGCCTAGTTTACAAAGTGAGTTCAGGACAGCCAGGGTTACAGAGATAAACCCTGTCTCAAACAAACAAACAAACAAACAAACAAACAAACAAACAAACATCCCCCCTTAACAAGAACAAAAACTGAACCCCAGAAACCATTGAGTCTAATTGGCATTGCCCAAATACTCTTGGGAAATGGGCCCCGTAGGTTGGTTGGCCTGCTAAGGGGCCACATCCTCACATGAAACTCCGACCCCTTTGCTGTCCATTGCCAGTAGTTCCTCAGCTAGGGGTGGGACGTTCTGCTCTCTGGCCTCAATTTCTGACTACATTTTGTTGTGCCTCAGCACCTGTAGGTCTGCTTGTCACAGTCACTGTGAGTTCATTTATCAACTGCCTTATTGTAACTGAAAAAAGACTCTTTTCCCGTAGTCATCATGATCCTAGATTTCAAATCACACTATAGATTCGTGGTAATAAATGGGATGGTCCTGCCATAACAACAGACACATTGTCCAAAGGACTAGAACTGAGGATATACATATAAGCCCATGTTTACACAGTCATGTGATTTTTTTTTTTTTAACAAAGAGGCCAACAATACACATAGGAGAAAAGGCAGCCTCTTCAACAATGGTGCTGGCCAACCTGATTGCTTTGTGTAGAAGAGTGAAAATGGATCCTCATCATCTCTGACCCTGCTCAGAACTCAACAGCAAACGCTTCAAGAGCCTTAGCAAAAGAGCAGCACAGTTCATCTTTATTAATTAGCTTATGACATTGACTTTCTTTTATAGCATTTTCATGCTCACATACTTTTGGTTGCCCCATCTCTCTGTTTCTGATCAATCCCCACCTAACTCCATCCACACCATTCCCCCAGCCCCACAGCTCTCACCGCACTTCTGTATCACATAAGTTCCATTGCCCTCCACGCTCCTGTCTCTTAATGCCTCCCTTATCCTCCCATGCTCCCCTCGCTAATGTTTTGTCTTCTACACGCACTCACTCCCAACAGAAGTGAGAGACCATTAGAAAGTAGAAGTCCACATAGAACCCTTGGTGTTTATCATTGAGCCTGCCTCAGCTTGCTTAAGACAATATTCTCCTGTTTCATCCATTTTCAAATGAGGGAGAACTGATTTGGGAGGTTGAATTGATCAAGTTAAATACGTTTTCTGTTGCCAGTGCTCTGCCTTCTTTCCCTGTCCATGTTCTTAGAGAGTAGGATTATGCTTTGGTGGGACAACAGCAGTGGCTGACCTAGAGAGAAACAGGAAAAGGAGAAAAGATATTTTTTTCTAGTTTCATTCTTATTGGTTCAGGGGTCAGAAAAGCCAGTTTGTTTTAGAGACTAGAGAACAGTAGGGAGACGATATCATGAAATCTACATAGAAATTCCTCTCATGTCATTTACTCCTAAACTGTTAATGTCCAGATTAGTAGCCAAACTGGCAAGTGACAAAGGCAAAAGACAAAACAAACAACAATAAAAACAAAAACAAAATTAGTTTTCTAACATCTTACAGAAAAGCCACAACTTTTGGAGGACTTAGTGTACAATACTCTTCTCCTCTTCCTCCTCCTCCTCCTCCTCCTCCTCCTCCTCTTCTTTCTCCTCCTCCTTCTCTTCTCCTTCTCCTTCTCCTCCTTCTCCTTCTCCCTCTTCTTCTTCTCCTTCTCCTTCTCCTTCTCCTCCTTCCCCTTCCCCTTCTCCTTCTCCACCTCCTCCTCCTTCTCCTTCTTCTTCTCCTTCATCCTCCTCTTCCTCCTCTTCTTCTTCCTCCTTCCTCCTCCCACTCTTCTTCATCCCCTTCTCCTTCCTACTTAAGATGTAATTAAATTACTTATAAAAATAATTGTTCTTATTCTTACTTTGAAAGTAATGAATTAAGGTGTAGAGGGGTCAAATGATACGTGGATAATCCCACATCTTGCAGCAGAGTTGTAGCCACAGATCTCTGTCCACCTGGTTCCTAATCACTGTGCCTGCTCCTTTCAGGAGATATCCAAAGCACTGTCACTTATGACCTGGCTTTAGACCCTGGCCGCTCACATATCCGTGCCTTCTTTGATGAGACAAAGAACAACACACGCAGGCGCATCCAGGTCTTTGGGTTGATGCAGAAATGTGAAACCCTGAAGCTAATTTTACCGGTGAGATGGCAAATGGCAGATCTCCTGACTGAGGGTGGGGTGGTCTTAGGAAACTGAAGAAGGTAGATCCTTCTATCCCTACCATCTCTTAGGACTGCGTGGACAACTCAGTGAGTCCCATCACCCTGCGCCTCAATTATACGCTGGTTGGGGAGCCCTTGCGGTCCTTTGGGGACCTCCGACCAGTTCTGGCTGTGGATGCTCAGAGGTTCTTCACAGCCACGGTGAGTCTCGGAGTCGAGGCCCTGCAGGAGTAGAGAATAGAACGGGGTACACTTGCTAGAACACTGCTGCTTTATGTCATTCCATGTAGACATTTTCTTTTACTGCGCCTTTAGTCATTTCCTATACCTTCCTTTTGATCATGCTCTTTCCAGTTACCCTTTGAGAAAAATTGTGGCAATGACAGCATCTGCCAAGACAATCTCAGCATCACCATGAATGCTATGGGGTGAGCTTCTTTCTCTTATTGATTCCCTCAAACCTGAATCTATGTGTCCATGACCTCTGAGGGAGCCTAGCGCCTGCTCTGCTCACAGCCCTCTCTCTCCAAGTACCTGCAGCTTCTCTCCATCCAAACAGACTTGCTTCAGGGAGGCTCTTGACGCCTCATGCCTGGCTTACTATTCTCACAGCTTGGACACTTTGGTGGTGGGAGGCCCCCAGGACTTTAATGTGAGTGTGACTCTGAGAAATGATGGTGAGGACTCCTACGGGACCCAGGTTACCTTCTACTACCCATCTGGCTTGTCTTACCGGAAGGTGTCAGCAAGTCAGGTAACCAAATCCTCGTCAATCTCTTGGCTGATTTCCTCAACCCTCATGGCTGGCAGTTGACCGTACTACATACATCTGTCTGCCTTCCTTCCAGAACCCGATCTCCAAGAAGCCTTGGATTGTGAAGCCTGCTGAGTCCAGCTCTTCTTCTGAAGGGCATGGGGCTCTGAAGAGTACCACCTGGAACATAAACCATCCCATCTTTCCTGCTAATTCTGAGGTCAGAGCTCCATCCCCTGCTGTCTTCTGGCCTCTGTCATCTTGCGGGATTCTTGTCTTTCTCTTATCATTTCTTCTCTGACGCATTAAACCAGCTGTATTGAGATGTAAAAACATCCCACAAACTCACCCACTGTGTACAATCCAGTGGCTTCTAGGCATTCTCAGAGTTATGCTTCCATCAATCACTCTGACCAATCTGAGAGACCCTGCTAATAGCCCCTGGGGGCTGCGAATTGACCTTCTCTGCATGGACTCACCTCCCGCATATCTCCCATCACCTCCCGCATATCTCCCATCACCTCCCGCATATCTCCCACCCACAGACACAAATGGGGTTCTGTGTGGTTGGCTTCTTCCATCAGCTGTTACATTTTTAAGAATCAATTACCTGTGATCCTTTCTTTCTTTTTTAAATTTCTGAACAATATTCTTTGTGCAGGCAGATCATGTTTGATTTATCCCATTCAGTGGTTGGCAAACAATTGTGTTGTTCATTTTTTTTATTTTTCATCACTATCTCCATTCTCTGATGCTAGGTCACATTTAATGTCACATTTGATGTGGACTCTGATGCCTCCCTTGGGAACAAACTGCTCCTCAAGGCCTTTGTGACCAGGTACCTCTTCCCACATATGCCAGTCACCCTCCATCTGAGACCCGGCCCCTCCTCCAGGATGAACCTTTTTCCTTCTCTCTTCTGGTTCTCTGTCTTGATGACTAATTTATTCCACAAGCACTGACTGAGCACAGACCTATGTGCCAGACATTGTGTCAAGTGCTAGGGGCAATGGCAACGAAGAAGTTAGCTATGGCTCCCTCCCTCACAGATGCTCAATGATACTGACAGCCAAGGACACTGGTAATCGTAAGAGAGTATAAAATAAATGACCAAGTGGTGGTAGTGGTCAGGAGGCCAGTGTTGAGAGAAGACTCCTGAAGTATTAACGTTGTAAGTCAAGCAAAGGCATAGATAGAAGGAAACACACATCAGGCAAACCTGGAGCTTGGAGATATCTAGGCATGCTTCACAACAGCATAGGCAGGGCCTGGGAGATGGCTCCGTGGGTGGAGACTGATGCCTTGCGTTCTGTCCCGGGAAGCCACGTAAAGATGGAAGGAGAGAACCGACTATGAAGCTACCCTATAATACGTGTGCTGTGGTGTGTATGAGCCCATCCGCCACCCACAACAGCAATAAGCATAGATAGAGATGCTGAGATGGCTCACCAGGTAAGGCTGTCAAGTCTGACGGCCGAGGTTCAACCCCTGGAACCCACATAGTGGATGGAGCAAACCAATTTCCATAGGTTGTTTTCTGACCTCCTCGAGGTGGAGCGGGTTAAGGATAGTAGACGTGGAGATAGCTGGATGCAGAGGGTGGGGGGAGGGGGATGGGAAGGCTGATTCTCAGTTCTTAGAGGTGGCTAAGAACTTCTTTCCTTTCAGTGAGAACAACATATCCAGGACCCACAAAACTGAGTTTCAGTTGGAGCTGTCTGTGAAGTACGCCATCTACATGATTGTCACCAGGTGCTGCTCCACCCCATTCGCCCTATCAGGCTGAACGCCACCAACTTGGTCTTTGTGATTATACACTGCCTTATGTTGTGGGTATATACATGTGCCTGTGTGGAAGAATGGTGTGTGTGTGTGTGTGCACGTGCACGCCCAAACCTACACTTTCAGTGTCTGACAGACATTGCCTCTGAGGGCTGCATTGCCACCTTCCTGGTCTCTGTACATTCAGTTCAAGCCCCCTTCTCAGGACACCTTCATGTCTGTCACCTGTTGTCCCCTCTTCTTTCTTTTAGTGATGAGAGTTCCATCAGATATCTCAACTTCACAGCTTCAGAGATGACCAGTAAAGACATACGGCATCAGTACCAGGTGAGGAGCAGGGCAAGCATCCTGAGAGGATGCTGAGAAGAGAACTTGATGTAAAGAGAAGGCAGAAAGCAATCGTAGGAAGCATGAATACTGAGTCTCCTGTGTGTCAGGTGCAGTGCCAAGTTTTCTCTACACCCCTCCCCTACATGTGCGTACACATACTCACACACATACATGCACACATATGCACTCGCACCGTATAAGTGCACTTTCCTCCAAACGCACAAACACACAGATAAATACACACACACACACACACACACACACACACACACACACACACCTCTTTCAGTCTATCAGGCCCCTGAACACTCTTGCTGTCCTTTGTTTATAGATGTAGAAACTATGTCTAAATTCTCACACCCGGCGAGTGTGAGACAGTCTGGCTCAAGTGTGTGCTTGGCGTTCATTTACATACTTCTATCTCTCTGAAGAGCAGGATGCTTAGGCCTTATTCAGTGGTCCTGGAAAGCAGGAAATAAGGAGCCAACTCCAAGAGCTAGCCACACCACAAGGCTTGAGCCCTCACTCCCTCCTTTCTGATGTAGTTTAACAACCTGGGCCAGAGGAGCCTCCCTGTCAGTGTGGTCTTCTGGGTCCCTGTCCAGATCAACAGTGTGACCGTATGGGATCATCCCCAGGTCATCTTCTCCCAGGTGAGTTCAGCTGGGTCCCCAAAGTTTAGGTTTTTTTTGGGGGGGTGTTCAAGACAGGGTTTCTCTGTATAGCCCTGGCTGGCCTCGAACTCAGAAATCTGCCTGCTCTGCCTCCCAAGTGCTGGGATTAAAAGCGTGTGCCACCACCACCTGGCTAAGTTTAGGTCTTATTAAAGATCTGTCTCTTGCCTTTTCTGACCCTACCTTTGGCCCAGACTGTTATCCTGCTGGGTAGGACCAGAGTCCAGCACTCTCTTTTCTGTCTGTCTTTCCTCAGAACCTCTCAAGTGCCTGTCACACTGAGCAGAAATCCCCCTCTCATTCCAATTTCCGGGATCAGCTTGAAAGAGCCCCAGTGCTGGTAAGAACATGGTTGGCTCCAGCCTCAAGGCCACACACACACTGTCATCATGGCCTTCCTCAGCCTTAGTCATCTGTTTCTTTGGCCTTCCTCTTCCAGAACTGCTCTGTTGCAGTCTGTAAGAGAATACAGTGCGACCTCCCGTCCTTCAACACTCAGGAAATATTCAATGTTACCCTCAAGGGCAACCTATCATTTGACTGGTACATCAAGGTATGTTGTGTTCAGAGACTGTCTGGGTAGAGCCGTCATAGTCCAGCGCCCAGACCTGCCTTCCACTCCGCTTTCCCCCACAGACTTCTCATGACCACCTCCTGCTTGTGAGCAGCGCCGAGATCCTGTTTAATGACTCTGCGTTTGCCCTGCTTCCAGGGCAGGAGTCGTATGTGAGGTCTAAGGTACTCATCTCAGACATGGGTGGAGTGGGGTGGAACTGTTTGGAGGGAGGAGGAAGCTGGGGTGGTGGATCTCATCTTTGGGCTGGCAAGAGAGGCAAGCGGGAAGAGGAGTGAGGCCTGTGGTTGGTGGTATGGACTGTTGGGAGCGGGCAACCCAACAATCCTTATTGAGCTCAGGGAACTCTCCAGAAGTTTGAGGTACATCTCTTCTGCTGTACCCGGTTTCTCTTCTTTCTTCCCTAGACAGAGACCAAAGTGGAGCCATATGAAGTTCACAACCCTGTACCGCTCATTGTGGGCAGCTCCATTGGGGGCCTGGTGCTCTTGGCTCTCATCACTGCTGGCCTGTACAAGGTGCGTCTTGGTTCTTTCTGTCCCATCTCCCCACTCCACTGCAGCTCCATTACTGGGTTAGACTCAGTGTTGCTGCTAACTACACGACTTTGGGTCACTACTCTCTTAGTGCCGGGATTTCTTCTATTGTAAAACAATACTATGAACACCCATTTTACAAAGAAAATAGCTTAAGACACGCAGAGCAACTAGGATGGCCCCTGGTTTACAATGACCACCTTATAAAGAGTGATTCTTCTCCTATTTTATATTCTTCTCCTAGCCCCAGCATTAATGATGTTTCTCTCCCTGCCTGACTTCCCCAGATCCCTTTTATTTACTGCCCTGTCAATCTTTGTCCTGCTTGGTCATCTTGTCTGTCTGTCTGTCTGTCTGTCTGTCTGTCTGTCTCTGTCTCCCCCACCCCTCTCCTTTTTGTTTTGTCTGACCTTGACCTGCAACCATGGATTCTGTGTCTTTACCCTGACAGCTTGGCTTTTTCAAGCGGCAGTACAAGGACATGATGAGCGAAGCTGCCCCCCAAGATGCCCCACCTCAGTAATGGCCTTTCCTGCATGCAGTGACCTCCCCAGCAACAAGCAGGTCTAGACGGTCAGACCAACACCAAAGCCGATGGACACACATGTTGTTGCTGTGATGTCTTATACAAAAATGGAATATGTATGTGTGTGTGTGTGTGTGTGTGTATGTGAGAGAGAGAGAGAGAGAGAGAGAGAGAGAGGCTACGGGACCCTTGTGGGTAAACATAGCTAAATGCTGTGCTGTCCTCTCTGAAGGAAGTAATATTTCCTTGTTTGTGTGAGCTGCAGACTTGCAAGGGTTTAGGTACTGAGAATACAAGAGAAGTTGGAATAGAGAACTGGAAAGCCAACAGAGATGTTCAGTAAAGAACGAGAAACCTCCTACCATCTAGTCATTTATTATTTTAACAGTAATTTAAATATTTGAACCAATTAACCTGTCAAAGTACAAAAACCAAAAGTTACTCAAGAATGTTAAAAGGCAGGGGGTGGGGAGGATGCCCCTCACAGCATAGTGCTCCTCTGGAATATGCAAGGCCTTGGGTTCAGCATGCGACAGTGAAAACTCAGGCAAAGAAAAACCAAACCAAACCAAAACTGTACAGTGGAAAGACCCCCTTCCTAGCCATTGGGGTCTCTCCTTAGGGTTATTAAAGGGTATATGTTTAGAATCTATTCCAGAAAGATTGTGGGTACCTGTACACACACACACACACACACACACACACACACACACACACACACTGTTTTAAACAAGTGGTAACACATTTTAACTATTATGAATATTGTCTTTTTATTAATATGCTCAAATAATTTTATATAAGTTATAAAGTAGCTCAGAGTATTTCCCTGTGATTGTAATGTATTTAACATTTAATGTATTCTCCTTTGGATATATAATTTCCAGCCATTTGCTATTATGAACAATGCTGAATTAATAAATTGGGCTTATCTCATTTTTACATATGTATAAGAGTAATTTGTTAGATATATTTCTAGAAGTTTTCCTTCTACTTGAAGTGAGCCCCAAATAAAAATTTGATAGGAAGATGAGCTTGGTGGCACATACTTTTAACCCTATCTACTCAGGGGGCAGAGCAGCAAGATTATAAGTTCAAGACCAGCTTGGGCTAAGAGTGACTTCAAGGCCAGCCCAAGTAACTTATGAAGAGTTTTTCTCAACAGAATAAATAAATAAACAAGGACTGGGAATGTAGCCTAGTGGTTGAGCACTTGCATTCATGTGGCGCTAGACTTTATCCTCAGCTATCCTCCCTCTGGCTCCCCCACCCACCAAATAATACACGTGAGAGAAGGATCCACAACATACTTACAGGTAGAGGGAGTTATCTGGGGAATAGAAGGCAGCTGTCAACCGACGGGAATGCCTTGTGCCTTTGCAACTGCTGGGAGACAGTGAGTCACGCACACCTGGGAGGCAGTGATAATACACACCCAGGTATCATCCAGAGTAGAAGGAGCTGTGCTGCACCATTCCCACATGGTTGTCAGGCCCTGTGAAAGCCTGTCGGAATGGCTGATGCATAGCCAGCACTGGCTAGGAAGCACTCACAGGAAAAGTTTGATGGCTAGTTTCAGATGGGCCCCCATCCTCAAGAGGAACCCCAATATCATCTCTCGCACCTTTGTGAATGTGGTAACCACATTCTCACCCTTGAAAGCATCTTCTCAAATTTTACATTAGTTTGGCTAAGTAAGTGGCTGCCACTTCATGTTTATTAATGTTGAAATTTCATTTATGGGAGAAACTGAGTTTCTCCCTGCCCCATCCTCCTAAGTAGTTGCAACTTTAGGTGCAAGTCATCTTGTCCAACTTGGATGACCTTTCTTTTGTATAGAAGAAAAATGTGAATTTCATAATGTTCATTGAGATGCAAGAAGAAAGTCATGGGCTGGGTACCTGTTCCACATGTTCCAGATGTGGCAGGAAGGGAGGGGCTTACTTCTTCTTGAGGAGATAGATGAAGGAAGCTACGGTTGGTGTATAGATTGGGTGTGTCTTCCTTAGTTGACTTTCCAGGTACTAAGAGATGAAAACAATCTTACTATGTCGCCCTAAGGTGATTGGGAAGTTCCTGGCACCCCTTTAATACCATATATTTTATATTTTTCCTTTCTAATCTTGCTATGCTTGTTTAAAATGTTCTTCATGAGACTTAACCAGAGAACAAAGTCTCTGCTGGGCTTTTTTGAGACTCCTTTGTTAATGCAATTAACATAAAACCTTTTACCTTAGCCTCAGGTAGACTCTTCAGACAAAGGCAAAAAGCAGCCACATTCTTCACCAAAATAATGCAAAAACAGTCTCTAGGCCACATTCTGAAATTCTTCTCCACTTAACCCTCTTGGGTCAGGTCTGTACAGTTCAAATTACAATCAGCCACAAAGTCTTCCATATTCCTACTGGGATAACTCTCAGCACATAAACGAAAAGCTCGTATAATAAGAATATTAAGACCACAGCAAAAGAAGGAAGGTTCTTCCATGCTCACAGATTGGTAATGTGAAAATGGCCATCCTACTGAAAACAATCTACAGATTCAATACAATTCCTATCAAAAGTCTAACACAGTTCTTCACAGAAATTGAAAGGACAATTTTCAGATTCATATAGAAATGCAAAACCCTCCAGAATAGCTAAAACACCTCCGAGTAATAAAAAAACTGCTGGAGATATCACCATTCCTGATTTCAAGTTGGACTATAGAGTTCATAGTAATCAAAACAGCATGGCATTGTCACAAAACAGACACGTTGATAAGTGGAACCAGATGTAAGTCTCTGTATCTGTGGACTCTTTATTTATTTATGTATTTATTTATTTTAACAAAGAAGCAAAAATTGGAGAAAAGAAAGTATATTTAACAAATGGTACTGCTCAAATGGGGTTGCTGTGCAGAAAAATGCAAATAGATCCTATTCATCACCCTGCACAAGGCTCCAAGTGGATCAAGGCTCAGAGTGGATACCCTGACTAGTAGAAGGGAAAGTGGGGAACAGACTTGAGTTCATTGGCACAGGAAAAGATGTTCTGAAGAAGATGCAGATGGCACAGGCACTGAGAACAACAGTTGACGGGACTTCACAAAACCAAAAGGGTTTGGAATGGCGAAGGACACCATCATTAGAGCAAAGTGACAGGCTACGGAGCTGGAAAAGTTCTTTACTGATTACACATCTAACTGACGGTTAATATCTAAAGGATACGAAGAATAACACACCAGACACCAAGAAAACAAATGACAGAATTTGAAAGTGGGATATAGACTAAGAAGAGAATCTCCAAACAACACAAATGGTTCGCAAACATCTAAGGAAATGTTCTGTGTTAGCTGTTAGGGGAATGCACATGAAAACGCCTTAAAGATTTCACCTTACCCCAGTTAGAATAGGCAAGAACAATAAAATGAGTGACAGTTCATGCTGATGAGAATGCTGGGAAAGAAACTTACCCTCTGCTGACCAGGGCACAAACGTGTGCATCCTCTGTGGAGATCAGTGTGCAGGTTCCTCAGGAAACTGGGAGTAGATCAACCTAAAGATTTATCTCTCCTACCCTAGGGCATAGACTCAAAGGCTCTACATCTTACGGCAGAGGCGCTTGTTCGTCTATGTCCATTGCAGATTTAGTCATAATAGCCAGAAATTGGAAAAGCCTTGGTGTTTATTTATGAAAATGAGGTACATTAGCTGTTAAAAAAATGAAATTATGTAATTTTCTGGTTCACAGATGGTGCTAGAAAAAAAAAACATCCTGAGCGAGTTAGCAGAGACTCCAAAAGATGAATATTGTTTGCTTTCTTTGGTATATGAATGTTAGTTTTTAAGTTTGATATGCATACTGAAATTCATATACCACAGAGGTTAGGTACTTAGTAAAGACTAGTGGGAGGGGGGATTTCCCAGGAAGGGGACATAGAATATATTGTTATAGAGAGATGGGGGAAACTGGAATGAAAGGATTAAATGGGGAGGAGCTGAGGGCAGTGGCTAGGGAAGAGATATGGCTGAGGGAGACTAACACTAAGCTGTTTGAGGTGCCATACAGAAATCTACCTATGGTTATAGCAGCTTTCTAAAGTATATACATATATAAACAAATTTTAAATGGAGTCACCGAACAATGTTCCTGATGAAGCTCCAAGTAGACTCTTTCCACCAGTAAGTGACATCTCCTGTAACAGGCTCCTTCTGGCTGAGTCATTAGTCAAAGGGCCACCAAGAAAACCCCCAGGTACCCCAGGCTGTTGCTAAGGTTTCTCTCCACAAACTGATGGTAAATTCTGTTGTTGAAAACAGTGTGTACACATCTCATCAAAGATGGAAAGGTTGAGCTGGTGCATAGCTAGAGACATCACTCCTACTGACTAGAGCTCATGGCTTGAGAAGGTACTCTGTGCCCTACCAGAAAAGAAGACAACCATCAACTCAGCTACAAACCCCGCAACCTGCAAAGATGACCTGCCTACAAGATAAGCTGGTTTAACAGTGGCACAAATGTTTTGGCAGCAATCAACCAGTAGCTGGTTGGTTGGTTGGTTGGTTTTTCCCCCAACCACTCTTTCATTAGATTTAGGACCCCCTCCAATATGTGGAATCCATACCTGATATTTCTATGGTAGCCAAGAACCTGGGAATGACTAGGTCGATGGATCTAGGGGGAAACCAAATACTATTGTTCTGCTAAAGGAACATAGCTATAACATGACTTCTAATGACATTCTGCTCTTAGTTCCCAAGAAGTTTGCCTGATGCTGGCTGAGAGAGGCACAAAGACTCACAACCAGACAACCCAGGGTAGAAGATAGGAGCCTGCCCAAGAGTTTGAGCACCTACCAAATCCCTGAGCATCAAATCCCACGGATCCCTTGATTGAAATCTCACCCTAGAAATCTTCACTCTTGAAATCTCCACCCTAGAAAACTCCCTAAGAAACCCTCCTGCTCAGTTTCCTGCTCCTTCTCACTGGAACAGAGGCAGCCACCCTCTTGTGTCTCTCCCCCAAAAAATCTCTGAGTGAGGTTTGCTGTGTGGTATGACTTTGTGGTATTCCTTCGCTCATGACTGCCAGGGCACCTTTCCCTACAGAGCTGTAACACTTCCACTGGGGAAGCCTTTCCCTCAGAGTGCCCCGAACGTGCGGGGCTGTTATTTCATTGGGTCGAGGAGGACCGATGTCTGAAAGAGATAAACGGGCGGGGAGAAAGAAGCGAGACCATGAGCTGGGAGGCTTTTGTCACGGTCTAACTTTACTAAGGCAAAATACTCAGTTTTATACACACAGCAAAAGAGAGGGCATAAGGAGGTCAGGGAGGGAGAACAAAGACTCTGGGGCGAAGGACATGTGGAAGGAGGAGGATGGCAGCCTTGAGACGCCTGGTGATTTATCTCGGCATGCTGGCACTTTCTTTACTACTCTAAGTGTTTATCTGAGATAAGGCTCTGCTGGTCTTGGGGTCAGCCTAGTGTGTAGGAAGGGGCAATTTGGCTCTTAGCAAGGTGTTAGCTGGTCTTTATGGTGGGAATCACTGAAGGTCTGGCTTCCCACATCAGAGCTGTAACATTCACAGGCAATAAATATGCAGAGCGAGAAGCTTGGGAGTAGTCAGTCTCAATAGGGCGTTTTTTTTTTTACCAAACTGTCCCCTCAGGGATCCGTGCAGAAGAGGAGGTGGACGGACTGTAGGCCAGAGGTGGTGTAAGGAGGAGCTAGAGTACAGGGTGAAAGGCTGCCAAATGCCATTCTTGGGCTGCATGGGGTCCACGAAAGACTGGCCTTTTCTACAATCAGTCAAAGAAGGGTAAGGGACTCAGGGGACTCCACCCTTGACCTCTGAACTCTGCCGTAGGTTTGGGCTGCTTTCAATCTGGTCGCAGAAGCTTTTGTTTTTCCATGGGTAGTAGTTAGTGGGAAACTCCTACTGGTCATGGTGCTAAGAATAAATGACTGTTGTCTGCTTAGCCTTAAAGAGATCACTTAAGTCACTCGTTCACTCCAACCAAACTCAAGAAACATTTTCAGAAGAGGGAACAAAAAGTGTAGGTGCTGGAGGGTGGGGAAGAGTGTGCAAAACGCTGTCTTCTGAACATGACATAGCTTTCTCCTTTATGAAGTCATAGCTATGGCCACCTGTGTAGGATCAAGCATGGATGGGGAGGGGCTTGTGAAGGCCCACTCCCAGCTGAGAAGCTATTGGTGGTATGGCTGTGAGGGAGGAGGGAGGTCACTCTTCTTTAGTGGGGGTGTGGCTGTTGGTAGGTTGCCCATGTTCCAGTGAATAGCCTACAGCCATGTGAATGCAGGCTGTACTAATTAAACTTAGTGGATTAAAAAACAAAAAAAAGGACTTTGAAGGTAGGAGAGATATATTGAAGGATGTCTTGAGGGGGCAAAAGAGGAGTTTGGGATGGATATGATCAAGACACATTGTGAATGTGTGTGTGTGTGTGTGTGTGTGTATGTGTGTGTGTGTATTTATATATATGTTGAAGAATTAAAAAATAATAAAAACATCTGAATTTTTATTTCTTAAATAATCAAGGGTAATAGAGAAATGCTTTGTGTTGATCTAATGTATCCAATATATGTAAAACACTTTAGTTAGATAAATTACTATGGATTTCTTTTCCAGAAATATTTTTCTTGTTCTAAAGTAATTAATTAAATAATTAATGTAAGCACATGCCTGTGTGTGTATACATATGTGTCCATGAAAAATAAGGAAAACTCTTTAATAATCATGTGTGACTGGCTCTGACTACTGCACAAAAGGGAGTACTGAACCAAACCCACATCAGCTTGTACAGTTTCACAGCTCCAGGTTGCATTTGAGCAACTAAACATGTTTCACAGAGGCAGACATTCCAAGGTTTGCTTGTTTGAAGAAATAGGAGGACTTACGATGTAAAATATTGACACAGCTACCCTGGTTTTTCCAGGCAGCTGTTAGCCCAGGGCCATCCTGTCTGCCTGGCAGAATTGTGGTCCTTTAGCCAAATTCTTCCTCATGTGACTTTATATTTTCTGAGAACCTTTAGCAGATCTTTTGTAACATCAATGTAACATTATCATCTCATATCATGGCCACACCTGTGTGTGTGTGTGTGTGTGTGTGTGTGTGTGTGTGTGTGACTGCAGTGCCCCACAACAAAGACAAGTGTCTCCCTGGAACTTGCTAAAATGGTGAGTTGCAGGTCAGAGAGAGACCCTGTCTCAAAACACAGGGTAGTTTTTATTTTATTTTATTCAAATAGGGGAAGTGAGACAAATACAGGAAGGGCAGGTCAAAACCAGGGCAGTTCGTTGGGGAAGGCCATCGGTGTAGCAAACGTTTGTGACATCTCTCTTACAAAGCTGCCCGTGGCTATCTCCTGAAAGCCATCAATCTTAGCCCCCAAACTGTCTGAAGGCATTGCTCCACTGCACACAGACATGAGCAAACAAGTCTGTCTATCTACCCTGGGCATCAGCTGGTTCTCAAGATTTCAAGTTCCTCTCTAAGATGTCTGGGTCCCATCTCTTGGCTTAAGTCTGTTGGTATAACATCCCTGTCTGGTTCTCCACTGTCCGTCCTGGGAAGGAACTCTCTGTTCATCTGCATGAGATAGAATTTTTTTGTCTTGCTCTTGAACCAGGGGGCCTCAGTTGTGAACAACGCAGAAATGGTCAAGATTAAGGCTCGGGATCTGCGCGGCAAGAAGAAGGAGGAGCTGTTGAAACAACTGGAGGATCTGAAGGTGGAATTGTCCCAGCTTCGCATCGCCGAAGTGACAGGTGGTGCAGAGTCCAAGCTCTCCAAGATATGAGTCGTTCGCAAATCCATGGCCCGAGTCCTCACTGTGTCACTAACCAGACTCAAAAAGAAAACCTCAGGAAATTCTACAAGGGCAAGAAGTACAAGTGCCTGGGCCTGCGACCCAAGAAGACTAGAGCCATGCTCTGCCAGCTCACCAAACACGAGGAGAAGCTGAAGACCAAGAAGCAGTAACGGAAGGAGCGGCTGTACCCACTGAGCAAGTGCGCAGTCAAGGTCCGAGAGGATAACGACAATAGAGTGCAAGACTGACTGGCAAAAAAAAAAATTTTTTTTCTTGTCTCTTGGACCTGGTTCCCTTTGCTCCTTTCTTATTTAGAAAAGGGGGTAGGTTGGGGGTCTGGTAGTGCTGTCATGGTGGTGGTAGAGGGTCTCAGCTGGGCAGAAGTGTCAGGATGCTGGACAGTCAGTGGCAGTCTCTACTTTCTGCTCCCTGACTTTCAGCCAGTTATACTGACCTTTCTCATAGTCTTCTTCAGGTCCTGGAACAGACATAGCGAGTGTTGTGCCTTGGGCCGGTTGCCCATGTGTCCTGACCTCAGTTCCCGCCCCCTCTTCCCAGTCCCTCCTTACCACCACCACCCCTAGTCTACTCCTTTCCCTTCAGAAAAGCGCAGGCTCCCAGGAACATCAACCAAACCTGGTTCTCTGAAAGGTGAATGAGAATATCTTATTCCTCATTACTTCTCTATACTTCCTTCTGCCTGCAGGATAAAAATAAAAGTCTTTCAAAACTCCCAGGTCCCGTGGCCTGCTCATTCTCTGTTTTTGTTTTTGTTTTTTTTTTCCCCAACAGTCCAGCCTCATTTCTTGGCAATCCTACCTCCCACTCTGTTGTGTTAACTCTTGATAGTGTGCCAGAGAAACAAGGCCTCCAGCAAGAAGTCACTTCACAAAATGAGGAAAAATAAGGAGGAAACCTCTAATAAGAAATAGTTTGTGTCCAGTTTGGCTAGTGCCCAAAGAGAATCTGGTCCAGCATGGAAATCATTTGAGGCTTATGTGGGTCCTTGAGTTACAAGACTTTACCTATGTTATCACATGAGTATCTTTTTAAGTCCCAGCCCCAAGTTGCACTCTGAGCAATTAAACATGTTTTACAGACACCGTAAGCTTAGCTATTTTAGACCAAATGAGATGCCGTCAGCGTTACCTCTAAGGCAGGTCAAAATGGGAAGATGTATACTGTAAAGGCACAGTCACAAATGCCAGCTACTTAGCACCTCAGGTCTTTGCTGGCTGCCGCTATCCAAGGATGTTCTGGCGGCCCGGCACAATCAAACTTTTCCTGGGAGAGGCATGAGAACCAGAACTTGTGATCCAATGCTTACCCCACCCCCTCTTTGGAGGGCCTGACAGAGGCAGGTTCTTGATAGGAGAAAGGGCCTAATGGCCAGCTGTGGGCCAGGGTTATCTTCTAGAATAGGGTTTAAGGGATGATAATCCTAATGAACATATCCATTGCTTCTGAGATTCAGTTTTTGGTATTCTCTTGACCTTGGCTGCCTTTAAAACTCAGCTCAAGTGCTACTTCCTCCAGAAAGCAATCTGAGGTCCTCTCAGTCTGAGTAATACTTCTAGTGGTCGGTCTCTGTGCCTCTTTTCTCACAGGGCCCACTTTAGTGTTTACCCATCTGCTTTTACCCTGATCTCTGGGTTATGTTTCTCCTATACCTAGCAAAAGGCTCAAATCACCCCTCTTGATTATGTTGAGCAAATGACTAATCCACTGAATGAATGAGTGAATGAATGAATGCCAGCCTGTGCTCCCCACATGGATCACATGCTTTCTTCTTAGTCTACTTCCAGGCCAGAAGTGGAGGATATCATCTGTTCTCTCTCCTCCTGTGGCTGACTCACACTTCAAGGTCAAGGGAAACTTCTGCCAGTACAAAAGTCTGAGAGGGATGAGACAATGCGGGAGTTTACATATATCCGGGCAAGAATTGGGGAACCAGAAAAATATGTCATCAAGTCATTTCAAGTAGAGCAACTCTCCCCTGGAAGGGTGTAGGCTGCCTCGGTCCCCACTCTATCCATTTCATCTCAGTTCGCCCCCACCTCCTCTGAGTCACGCCGACAACTTCCCTCCCGGTCTCTGGTCTCCTGACCACCTTTCTTCTCATTTGCTTCTTCAGTGGTGACTTGGCAGCTGTCTCCAAGTTGCTAGTTGTTCAGAGCCTGCTTCTGTTCTCCAGTCATGAGCTGTACCTGGATAGCCTTTCTTCTGCTGTTGGGTGAGCCTGGGCCCTGGAGAAGAGGGGCTGGGGACTTGTTTCTAGTAAGTCAGGCCCGTGAGATGGAGACTGTGGTTGAGAGATCAGGACCTTGGTAAGGAGAGTAACTTGGCGTTAGGGGGGAACTGAGACATAAGGGCTTTGGAGCTGGAGTTTGGAGAATGAGAGAATATCAAAGAGGCCATTTGGGGGAGAACTGGAGAGATCCTGAGAGTGGGGCGAGTTGGCCTTGACAACCCACAGATTTCTGAAGTAGGCAGAGCACATACACTGCATGGTGAACTCAGAATTCCCCTATGGTTTCCAAGTTTTCCTGGATTCTCCTTCATCAAAGCCCCATTGATAGAGATGGGAAAAATGTGTGTCTTTAAACTGATGTTCACTCTGTGGAAACAGAACTGAAATTTAACAGTGGAAAGTAACTCAGGAACTAGGGGAAGGAAAGACGAGAGATGAGTCTGGAGTCCAGGACCAGGGCCTCTGTGGCATTGAGTGTGGAAGGCAGACGAGGGAGTCAGGAGCTTGGGAGATGCAGCTGAGGCGGGCAGGAAGGTGGTCAAGAGGGAGGGGACATCCTCTAAAACTTCTTATGCTTCCTCAGGGCTTGTTTCTTGTCTTGGCTTCAACTTGGATGCAGAGAAGCCGACACATTTTCACATGGACGGTGCTGAGTTCGGACACAGCGTGCTCCAGTATGATAGCTCGTGGTGAGGACTTGGCGGTAGCTGTACCAAGTCCCATCCCTCCCCAGCCCCACATTCCAGTGGTATCACCTGTGTACTTTCTCTTTATGTGAGGTGGCAATTTTATTTGTGTTATGAATGCTTTCCTGAAAACGGGCCTTTAGGATAATTTCAGATAGCATTTACCAAGCGCCTACTAAATGCTGGGCGCTTCTCCAACCTGCAAACCACAGGGTATTCCTTCAGATGTCATTTGTACACTTACAAAGAATTGTCTGTCTGTCTAACACATGTTTATGAAATACCTAGATACCAGAAATGGAGGGCTCCTATGAGGAGAGAATAAAGCAGAGAACAAAACAAAAGAAAACAAAACACTACCTACCTGGAATTTAAATTGAACCTCCATTCTCCAGAGGTAGTCAGCTCTCTGCCGTGGCTCCTAACTGCAGTGCTCTCTGTCTCAACACAGGGTGGTGGTTGGAGCACCAAAGGAAATAAAAGCCACTAACCAAATAGGTGGCCTCTACAAATGTGGCTATCACACAGGCAACTGTGAGCCCATCTCCCTCCAGGGTGAGTCACGGCCCTGCCTCAGGCCTAATGCTGAGCTCCTAGGCTCTGCGGCCTATGGAGAGCCGAGGAGTCCCACTTGACAGCTGCAGCTATGTCCATAAACTCCACCTCAGACAAGCTCCTGGGCCTGCCCATTGTACCTCCATGATGCTGCAGCCCAAGGATTATAATCTGGATGTCTGCTTTACCCAAGGGTCCTCCCTGTTAGCCAGGTGGGGGGGTGAGATCCACTCATCTCTTATATAACATCTTCTGTCCTCAAGACTATGCACATGTCTATCTCCACAGTGCCCCCAGAGGCTGTGAACATGTCCCTGGGCCTGTCCCTTGCTGCTGCCACCAACCCTTCCCGGATGTTGGTGAGAGCTCTTGGTCTTTCAAGAAGGTCTTGAGGGCAGGAAGAGGGACATGGGGCTGCTGGTCTGGGGGGTATTATGGAGCTTAGGGGTGCAGAGGCTGCAGAGCAGACCAACAGAACAAGCTCCTCATCATTCCTCTCTGTCCCAAGGCTTGTGGTCCTACTGTGCACCACACATGCAGAGAGAGTATATACTTGACAGGACTCTGCTTTCTACTGAGTTCATCATTCAAACAGTACCAGAACTTCCCAACTGCACAGCAGGGTAAGCAAGCCACCAGCTCCTTTGGGGAACCCACACACTTGCATTTTGGCTTCAGTGGGTCAGATTCTTTTCCCAAAGTGAGGAAGGAAGAGAGAATCTGGAAAATACATTTCCAGACGGTACAGCTGGAGAGATCCCTCTGGCCCTGATACCCAGTCTGTTGTTATCTTGGAATTTGGGGCTTTGCATCTGTCAAATGTGACTAGTAATGGGTAGAGCTTTGCAAGTAACACCAAGTGACCCATTTGGTACAGTGCCTGGCCTGACATGATGGTGCTGATGATATAAGCCGCTATTACTCTTAGAATGAAAGTGAAGGGGATTATTTTCCAGTAACTGGTAAGTGCAACCATCTGGGACTTGCTGATGAAGGTGCAGTCTGAGTTAGACGCACATAGTTCTGCGTGCGTGTGCGTGTGCGTGTGCGTGTGCGCGTGTGCGTGTGTGTGTGTGTGTGTGTGTGTGTGTGTGTGTGTGTGTGTGTGTGTGTGTGTGTGTGTGCGTGTGTGTGTGTGTGTGTGTGTGTGTGTGTGTGTGTGTGTGTGTGTGTGTGTGTGTGTGTGTGTGTGTGTGTGTGTGTGTGTGTGTGTGTGTGTGTGTGTGTGTGTGTGTGTGTATTTATCGTGTCAAGACATGGGGCTTGGCTTCTCTGGTGCTGGTGGAGACGGAGGATGAGGTGAAGGAGTGTGGGCTTTTCCAACCGCAGATTAGGCTGTTTTCCGGTTTTATGCTCACTCTGAGGCCCTTAGGGAAATGGAAGGGCATCTCTTACACAAACCCCCTGGATTTAGACTCCACCGACAGAAATGTCAGAACAGTTGTCTTTGCTTTTTGAGAGACACAGAAAGGGAAGTCTGGGAGGAGTGGTAGGCACATTCCAGAGGTCACAGACTTGGTTACTGGCCTTATCTTCTTGAGTGCTTCCACTACCACTCTGTGGGGAGACAAAGAATGCTGTGTTAAGAACCACAGTCTACAAAGAACCACAGTCCTGCTGCTAACCTAGAGGGTAGAGCCCATTTTCTTGCACTGGAAAATTTCATCTGAATAACAATTCTAATTTTGCCATGGAGGGGAACCCATACTGAAACTGAGAACAAGACAGAGTCAGTGTGTGGCTCTTACCAGGGATGACATTGAAAATACCTAACAAAAATCCAGTGTAGCACTAAACAGTAAGGACAGGGACTGGCCACAGACTATGGCCTTTCCTGAGCTGTTGTGGGGAGAGACTGTTGCTGGCCTCCGGGGAGAAACCTAACAGTCTATGTGGAGGGAGAAGGCTCTCAGTTTCTTGCTACTGGGACAGGAGATGTTTACAATTTTGTATCTATTGGGCTGGCTTGGGGTAGGCCCTTCACAATTGTAGTCTCTCTGTGAGACTCAAAGGCCTTGTCCACATTAGGGAATGAAGGGAGAGAGAAGGTTCTGGACACAGACAGGAATCACAAGTGGAACTGGGTTGTGATTGTCAGACTGAGGTGGGTGGAGGGTATTGGGAAAGTGAGTTCAGGAAAATCCAGGAGATCTTGTGAGTGTCCCTTGGAGAATCAGGACAACACCCTTTCCTAGAGTGTCCAACGCAAGACCAAGACATTGTGTTCCTGATTGATGGCTCGGGGAGCATCCGTGCCAAAGATTTTGGAAAAATGCTGGACTTTGTTAAAGCTGTGATGAGCCAGCTACAGAGACCTAGCACTCGGGTGAGTCCCTGAGGAAATGTGGACCCAGAGCCTGCTGGGAAGGCACACAGGGCCTGCTGGGAAGACACACAGGGCCTGCTGGGAAGGCACACAGGGCCTGCTGGGAAGACACACAGGGCCTGCTGGGAAGACACACAGGGCCTGCTGGGAAGACACACAGGGCCTGCTGGGAAGGCACACAGGGCCTGCTGGGAAGGCTCTCTGGGTATGCTTGAGGAGTCCTGGGGAATCTTAGCCTTCACTCCCGTGTGTTTTTCACAGTTCTCCCTGATGCAGTTCTCCCATAATTTCCGGACCCATTTTACTTTCAACGACTTCATCTCCACATCAAGTCCTTTAAGGCTGTTGGATTCTGTAAGGCAGCTAGGAGGGTACACATGCACAGCCACAGCAATCAAGCGCGTCATGTGAGTCCAGACCTCCTTCCCGTGCATCCTTTTCCAGAGCATCCAGGGGTCCCTTTGGGCCTCATTTGCCTTTCCAAGAGAGAAATGGGAAGAACCTGAAATGTAGCCTGTTGATGCCCTTGTCAGTTGGGGATTTCTGAGTGGGAGTGGGGCCTCCTACAAGAAAGGCTATATCCCCATTTTTACAGTCAGCAGAAGTCAGTGTAGTTTTATCTACAGACCTCTGGACTCTCTTCTTTCTTGATAGAACAGAACTGTTCACCACCCAAAGTGGAGCTCGGCAAGATGCCACCAAGGTCCTCATTGTCATCACTGATGGGAGAAAAGAAGGGGACAACTTGAGTTATGATAGTATCATCCCCATGGCAGAGGCTGCAGGCATCATTCGTTATGCAATTGGGGTAGGACACAAAGATGGTTACCCACTACTTCCTCCTGTAACTTCCTCTTGAAGCAACTTCCTCTAAAGGTAGAAAGCAGTTTTTCTCATCTCCTGCTGCCTTAGATATATGAAACCAGGGGAAGGCTCCTTCAGCCTGGGAACTTGTGACCAAATTGCTTCAACTCCCTAATGTCATTTGAGCCTCATTTAGAAAGACTCTCCAGGGCTGACTGAAGAGTTTTTGGTGGGTGACAGTGCAGGTAATGCCTTAGCCATGTTTGCCTCATTGTAGTAAAAGCATCCAACAGAAACAATTAAGGGAGAGATGTCTTTTATTTTATTTTTCATTCCTTGAGTGTTTCATACAGGTATGCGCAATGAGATGTGATCACATACCCCCTCTGTCTCCTATTTTTCTCCCCTTGACTATCCCCGGTGTCCCCCGACCCTTCCCTTTCCTAACTTTGTGTGTTTTTAAAAACAACCTACCAAGTTCAATTAGTGCTGCTCTATGTTCATGGTTGTGACTCTGTCAGCTGCCAGAGCACTGGGAACCTTACTAGTAACCATAGTCTCAAAGGAGAATGACTCAACCCTGCCAGCAATAAAGTACAAATAGCTCCAAGGAATGGGGCTTGGATGTCATCTCTCCCATCTGGGTGGGACTTTAGGTGCTGGCCTGATCTTATGTGGGTCTTGTGATGGTAACCACAGCTGGAATAAGGTTCATAAATGCAGCAGCCAGGTCATGTTCAGAAGACAGAATGCCACAGCGCTTACCCTTACCCTCCAGCCCTTACTCTCTTCCTCTTCTGGGATGGAATCATTTATTTTGACTCACAGTGTTGGAGGGTCTCATTCCATGATGGAGGAAAAGGATGGGTGGAGCCCACAGTGGTGGTCGGATGATGTCATAGCAATTCACATGTGGAGGACCAGAAAGGAGGCCAGAGAGAGTGGGGGTGGTTGTAGAGTTACATTCACAAGGTCATCCCCTACTCAGCCAGCCAAGCTCCACCACACCAGTTGCTTAAAACATGGACCCACAGAGGAGTTCTCAGACTCGAGCAGTAACGTGACATACAGGCCTAGGAGAATTCCATTCTCACTGGGTTTGTTTTCGCTGGGGACAGGTAGGAACGGCTTTTTACAAAGAACAGTCCAAGCAAGAATTAAAGGCCATTGCATCGATGCCTTCCCATGAATACATATTCAGCGTGGAGAACTTTGATGCTTTGAAGGATATTGAGAATCAGCTGAAGGAGAAGATCTTTGCTATTGAAGGTAAGTCAGCAATGAAGCTCCCTGCCTCAGGAATCCTCAGAAATCTTCAGGAATTCTCCTTAGGCGTAGGACTTCCCTTTTGGAACCTAGACCCTCATGAGCTAGGCACCGTTCCTTGTTGTGGGTCTCTGATCTTAGATTCTCCTAAGAAGCCTCCCTGGACCTGGGAAATGTCTTTCTTCCTGAAAGCCATGCATCTTGCCTTCCCCAGGTACAGAGACACCAAGCAGCAGTTCTTTTGAATTTGAGATGTCCCAGGAGGGCTTCAGTGCTGTGTTTACACCTGTGAGTTGGTCCCCATCAAGGCTAGTGATGTAGGCTGGTGGAGAGGGGAGCAGTGGGGAGGCGAGTGCTAGCTAGCTAGGTGTGTGGAGCCAGGGAGGTCAGGTTGGCATCCTGCTCAGCCCTGGGATCCTTCCCTCCCAGGATGGACCAGTTCTGGGGGCTGTGGGAAGCTTCAGTTGGTCTGGAGGTGCCTTCTTGTACCCCTCAAATATGAGACCCACCTTCATCAACATGTCTCAGGAGAACGAGGACATGAGGGCTGCTTACCTGGGTAAGAGGCGGCTGTGGGAGGGGAAGGGGCAGGATGAGCTGCCTGGAGACAGGAGAAGCCTTGGTGCTGAGGTCAGGACCCCTCAGGTTACTCCACAGCACTGGCCTTTTGGAAGGGGGTCCACAGCCTGATCCTGGGGGCCCCTCGCCACCAGCACACGGGGAAGGTTGTCATCTTTACCCAGGAATCCAGGCACTGGAGACCCAAGTCTGAAGTCAGAGGGACACAGGTCAGTATGGAAGAAGTCAGAGCGGAGCGTGACGCTGGGCAGTGTGGCCAGGGTGGAGAAGGGGATGGCAGGGCTTGGGGCCTATGGAGGAGGTTGTGATGCTGGGAGAGAGGCAGGACCTGCCCAGAGGGGGCATCTCTAGATGATTTCAGGTTTGAGCCTCCCTTCTCCCCTAGATTGGCTCCTACTTTGGGGCATCTCTCTGTTCTGTGGACATGGATAGAGATGGCAGCACTGACCTGGTCCTGATCGGAGCCCCCCATTACTATGAGCACACCCGAGGGGGGCAGGTGTCAGTGTGCCCCATGCCCGGTGTGGTAAGTGGTTAAGGAGCTGGCTGGTGGCATCTGTGTATGGGTGGAGGTCTGCCCAGGTTAGGTCTGACACTGCCTTTGCTGTGCAGAGGAGCAGGTGGCATTGTGGGGCCACCCTCCATGGGGAGCAGGGCCATCCTTGGGGCCGCTTTGGGGCAGCTCTGACGGTGCTAGGAGACGTGAATGGGGACAGTCTGGTGGATGTGGCTGTTGGTGCACCTGGAGAGGAGGAGAACAGAGGTGCTGTCTACATATTTCATGGAGCCTCGAGACAGGACATCGTTTCCTCGCCCAGCCAGGTGAGGCCCAGTCACTATCTCACAAGTCTACAGTAGCTTCCTCTTTGTTTCTCATTTCTTTCACAACAATTCTCTTCTGTGACTTCATTTATTTCTTGGCTTAGCTCTGAGCATTTTGCAGAAGGTAAAACACACACGATGGAGACATGAGAGGACTGACTTCTGCATGCTAGGCTTTGACTTGAGACACAATACTTGAGTAGTTTCCAAACTGCACCTCTAGTAACCCCTGCTAGGTACCTGAGTTAGGTAAGGAACCTTTTTCATAGATGTGGCTTGCTAAGTTCAGTGTAAACTAGGGGGATTCTCAAACTAGGGGGATTCTAGTCTCTTGGCTCAGCATCCCGCATCCCGGTGTCTCCTTCCTGCTCACCAGCTTCCTCGCTATGCTAATTTTCTTGTCCCTTTATCTCCTTAAATACTCTTCAATTCCATTCCATTCTTGTAATCAATGATCCTTCCAGCTACCTGGGCAGAAGCCCTCCACATAGTGGAACAGTGTTCCCTTAGAAGGGACGGCTGCTTTCCTTGGCAAACGTCAAAGCAGTCAAACAGCAGGCATCTCAGCTGACCTTTCTTTAGAGACTTTCAACAAAGGCCAGCAAACACACCAAAGGCCGAATGCTTAACATGGTCATGAGTGAGGTGCCACCCCACATCACTACAGGGAGGTGTAACCTCACCCTCATCAGCACAGCTGGGCTCAGGAGGGTCACCAATCACCAGGACAAGCTGCACTCTCAGACATGGCTAGTGAGAGTGGGAAATGATGTGGCTATTTTGAAACAATGTGTTAATTTCTCAGAAGATTATTTATAGAGTTGTCATATGATCAGACAATTCCAGCACAAGAGAACTGAAAACATGTCCTCCTACAAACTACATAGAACGCCGTTTGAAGCATTACTCATGATTAATAGACGAAATGTAGAAGCAACCCGTATGCCCATCTACCTATAAGCAGATAAACTAAATGTTTCTCCGTGAAATGGCATGTTACTTCACCATGAACAGGCTGTGTGGATGAACCTCAAAATCCCATGCTAAGTAAAAGAAACTAGTTACCAGGGATCGGATATTGCATGGTTACATTTATGTGAAGTGTCTCTAATAGGTAAATCTGTAGAGACCGCAGGTTGATGACTGGTTGTGCAAGCTTGGGCACAAGGGGAAATGACAGCATGGGGTGACTTCTAACAGGTGTCAGATCTCTTTTTGAGGTGACAAAGTATTCTAAAATTGATCCTGGAAATGGTTTCACAACTCTGAACACTAAAAAGCCACAGATCTGTGAGGTGAATTGTTCAGTGTGTGAATACTTAAAATGGTTGCTTCATCCTTCAGAAAGGATGGGGAAGAGCCCTGCAATTCTGCTAGGGACTGTGTCACACTCTTGCTAATGGAGATTGAATTCAGGAGTACTAAGAGATTAGTAAAACCTCTACATTTTATAAAATGAATTATTTTTTTAATATAAATGTAAGTAGTGTATTAATCCAGAAGCTGTCCTCAATAGCCACACAGAGAAACCAAGATTTATTTCAAGCAGCATCTCAATAGCTGAGCATTAAATAATCTCCCTTAATCTCTAAGCTAATCTTATTACCTCATAGCCATGATCCAATGTATTTGCTTCTTATTATGGGCCTGGCTCTTGGGGCTTCAGGTGTGTTTCCACAGTCTCTCTCTGGACCCTTTCTTCATGGTTCCAAATTCCTCCATCCTCCTGGCTGATCTGAATCTCCCTCTCTCCCTTTCTCTTTCCCCTGGCTGGCAGTCATCCCACCCTGTTCTCTCCTCTGCCCAGCCATTGGGTGATCAGCATTTATTGACAAGGCAGGGAATAAATGGTAAGAACTGTTTACAGACAGGAGATTCTTGGTATAAGCATTACAGTGTTGTGTCCAGATTGAAACAAGATATGAGGGCAGAAGAATCAGCAGTTGACTCACACAAGGGTGAGTTACACGATGCACAAAACCATTATGACTACATTATGTCTCTGTCTCCCCCATGTCTCCTCCTTTTCTTCCTCTTTCTAGCTGCTGTTCTGTGAACAGCTCTACTCTCCCACACCTTCTCAGTCATAGTGACCTAAGACCATGAGCCAAATGAATCCTTCCTCCTTTAGTTGTTTAGTCAGGAATTTAGTCACAATGGCAAGAAAAGAGACCAGGACACACACGTCTCTGTGCTCGTCTGTAAACTGGTGATCATGGTAGAATGAACTAGGCACACCTAGCTGCTGCTGTGAGGACTGAGCATGTGTGTTCCTAAGTAATGCTCAGACTAGCACCTGGTACATTATTATGTTGTTACGGTAAGCTGCGCTTGTTATAATTGTTAACATAGTTTAACAATGGAGGGAGATCTGAAGCAGATGTGTGCCTCAGGGAGAGTAACTGAAGGTGCATCCAGTTCACACCATTCTGTAGTTTCTCTCTGCCAACATGCCTTACAGGTTTACATCCAATTACAGATATCACTGGGGTTCCACCCATAGGCCTTTCTGAATTCACTGACCCACAGTGATTCTGGATTCACTGACCCAGAGTGATTGATTCTGGATTCACTGACCCAGAGTGATTGATTCTGGATTCACTGACCCACAGTGATTCTGGATTCACTGACCCAGAGTGATTGATTCTGGATTCACTGACACCAGGGATTCTGGATTCACTGACCCACTGTGATTCTGGATTCACTGACCCACAATGAATTTGTCCTTCTTTTCACTCCATCACACATTTTTTCTGTGAATGGGTGTTTTGCCATCATGGCAGATGGTGGGAGCGTGTGTAAGAAGGAGATATTATAAGGCAAGATAGGAAGCTAGGGAGGGCAGAAAAGGGTTAGTCTCTCTCTCTCTCTCTTTCTCTCTCTCTCTCTCTCTCTCTCTCTCTCTCTCTATATATATATATATATATATATATATATATATATATATATATATAATCTCACTATGTATCTCAGGCTGGCCTTGAACTAAAGATTTTTCTGTTTTGTGCTTTCCAAGTACTGGGATTACAGTCCTCTGTCCCCAAGTCTAGTCAAGGGGGAAGTCTTGTTCTTTTACAATATTTCTATGAGTTACATGAATAAGGCCCACTTAATCATTTGGACAGTATCTTAGTTAGCGTTTCTCTTGTGTGATAAAACACCACGATCAAAAACAACCAGGGGAAGAAAGGGTTTGTTTCAGCTCACAGGTCCATATCAGCGTCCATCACTGAGCAGAGCCAGGCCGGGAACTCAAAGAAGGCAAGAATCTGGAGGCAGGCGCTGATACAGAGGCCATGGAGGAGTGCTGCTTACTGGCTTGCTCTCCATGGCTTGCTCGTCCTGTTTCCGTAGAGAACCCAGAAGCAGCAGTGCAGGGGTAGCACTGCCCACAATGTGCTGGCCCACCCCAATCTATCATCAATCAAGAAACTGCACTACAGACTTGCCTACAGGCTAGTTATATGGAGGCATTTTCTCTATATTTCCTTCTTCCCACATGACTCTAGCTTGTGTCAAGTTGGCATAGAGACTAGTCTGCACAGAGAGCAAGGCTGTCAGTAACACAGTTCCACCAGACTGCTTGGAAGGGTTTGGCCAAGTCTGTAACTCTCATTGAGGAAACAAGCCATAGCTAACCCAGAGCAGTCTTCTATCATTCAGACTGACTCTTTTTTTTCTCCTGGACAGAGGATTTCAGGATCTCAGATCCCCTCCAGGCTTCAATATTTTGGGCAGTCACTGAGTGGGGGTCAGGACCTCACCCGGGATGGACTGGTGGATCTGGCCGTGGGCTCCAAGGGACGCGTGCTGCTGCTCAGGTGAGCACACTTTCCTCAGACACTCCCCACCAATCGTAGGTCCAGACTAAGACCTTTCTTCCTACCTGGAGGCTGTGGTCCCAGCGGCTGAGAGCCTCTCCTCAGCACAGTGTTCTGCCCACAGGACCAGACCAATTCTTAGAGTGTCACCAACTGTTTACTTCACACCTGCAGAGATTCCCAGGTCTGTGTTTGAGTGTCAGGAGCAGGTGGCCCCTGAGCAGACACTGGGTGATGCCACTGTCTGCCTTCATATTTATGAAAGCCCCAAGACCCAACTAGGTGAGTCTCTTCCTTTTGATCCTGACCTTGGGAAGCCTCCGACCCAAGACTTCTGCCTGATGACATAGTTTTTGGACCTCTCATTTGTCCATGTGTTCCACTTTCCCTTACAGGTGACCTACAAAGTACTGTCACCTTTGACCTGGCCCTAGACCATGGCCGTCTGAGTCCCCGGGCCATCTTCAAGGAGACAAAAACCCGGGCTCTGACTCGAGTTAAAACCCTTGGTCTGAACAAGCACTGTGAAAGTGTGAAGTTGCTTCTCCCGGTGAGAGGATCCAGATAGGTTGTGGGAAGAGGCTGTTTGGGAACTGGAAGCAAGTTCAGCAAAGAAAGAACACAGCATGTTCTGAGCTTTCCTGTGGCCTAGCCTGTGGCCTAGTCAGATCTGGCATGCAGGCTGTCTTTAATAGCTTTTAGCTAATAAGCAAATGAATGACTCTGGCTGGTGCAGCCGCCAAGGGTCACCCAGATGGGTTTTAGGGAAGAGAACAGGGCTGCTGTGTGGCCTCAGGTTGACTCACGCAGGCATTTATTGAGCACATACTTCTGACTGTCCACTGAGACATGCTCATAGCAGGGAACAAAACCCCAGTGACGATGGGAGACCCAAAACAAGTTTCTAGATAGTGAATGTCAGGTAGGGATAAATGCTACAAAGACAGAAAACCTGGGAAGAGAATAGAAAGGTTTCAGAGGGGCCATTGAATAAAGTGAGAGAGCTTTAAGGGGCGGGGTGGGGGGGAGGGTGGACCAGACTTTCCACCTCGGTGAAAAGCTACGGGCACTTACTGACCACAGATAGGATTGCTCTAACTCCCTTTACATATACAGAGATAGGATATTGCCAGTAATCATGCAAGGAACTTCCTTTGAAACTGCCCCTCAAACGCCTCTCCCTTAGGCCTGTGTGGAGGACTCAGTGACTCCGATCACTCTTCGCCTCAACTTCTCTCTTGTTGGCGTGCCTATCCGTCCCTTACAAAATCTCCAACCTATGCTGGCTGTAGATGACCAAACGTACTTCACGGCCTCTGTGAGTCGGTTATTCACGATGTTGGGGCTCAAGGGGGATCCCCCAAGGCAGGTTGTCTTTTTGGGTAAGATATTTATTAGAAGAGCTATTAACAGTAAGGACAGATCTCAGCATGATGGGCCTCAGGAGAGTTCAGGCCTACAAGGTAGAGGGCAGACCCATTCTTATTGGTCTCAGAGGATGGGAAGGACTCATGTCACGTGACTGATGAGTAAGTAGTTCACATCTAGTCTGAACCTGAAGCCAGGCTGTCTCTGGTTTCTGGGCAGCAAGAGGAGGCCATCTTGGATCCTGCTTTCTGGGAAAAGAATGTGCAGCCCCAAGGGTGTGGGGCGGTGAGAGAAGGGATCTAGTGGAGGCTGTGCTCTCGTGTGCTGGGGTTTAGCAACCTGAGCCTATGGACTTCCGCAGGGGAAATAAGAACAGTGCTAGCCATTTTGCTGAAGCCCAAGAGCCTGGGATCTGTTAGGGAGCTAGAGAGTCACAGAGAGGCTCGGGTAGGGAACTTGCCATTTCCTTCGCTCTGGGAAGAGGCTGCCCTATGTGAGCGTGGCTTGAGCAACCTGTGGTCCCCAGACCTAATTCCCATGTCCCCCTTTTTCTCAGCTTCCCTTTGAGAAGAACTGCGGAGCTGACCACATCTGCCAGGATGACCTTAGCATTATATTTGGCTTCCCAGAGTGAGTTCTCAGCCTCTAGACCTTTCTCAGAGGCCAGCCTCCCTCCCAGGGTCTGGGGCTCCAGCCTTTGGCTGAATCACACACTCACCCGGGGCATCTCCTGTCTATCTTTCACCTTGCTACCATGGCATTTCATCCCCAGACTGTTTCTAGCCTCAGTCACAGGATCACCTCTTCCTTCCCAACACCCAGCTTGAAGACCCTGGTGGTGGGAAGTGATCTGGAGCTGAATGTATATGTGGCGGTGTCTAATGATGGAGAAGATTCCTATGGAACCACAGTCACTCTGTTCTACCCAGTGGGTCTGTCCTTTAGACGAGTTGCAGAAGGCCAAGTATTCCTTCGGAAGAAAGAGGTGAGTGGGCTGCATAGTATAGACCCGTCCTAGGTTCAAAGCTCAGCCTGGGTGGCCATTGCTTAGCAGTCTCTGGTGGGTCAAGAGATCTTAGCCAGTCTTGATTGGATGGTGAGGTTGTATTGTCTGGATCTTGTACTTCTGGCACCACATTTTGAAGATACTGAATATAAGAAGTGAGTTCCAGGGCCAGCGAGGTAAGAGGACTGGCCGCCAAGCCTAATGACCCAGAAACTACATGGTGAAGGAAGAGACTTGACACATGCAATATATCTTGTTAGACTCTTGCCTCTGGCTCCATGATACTCCTTCCGGGTGTCAGAGCCTAGGCGTGCCATCCCCCATCTGGCTTTGGCCTCCTTGTCTTGTGTGCATGCAATAGTTGTTCTTTCCCTGAGACAGACTTGCTGGCCTAAAACTCACTATGGAGTTAGTCTTGAGTTCACAATCCTCTGACTCACCCTCCAAAATGCTAAGAACGTAGGCATATACCACCAAACTGAGAAAATACTTAATATTGTAAAATTTAAAAAAAAATTAACTTACTGTTCACGCTGGCTTGGGGCTTGGCAGAAATTTTTCTGTGAAGGCAGAGGGAAATGCTTCAGCTATGTGGACCATATTGCTTCTGCCCCAGACTCTCAGTTCTACCTTGATGATAGCAGCCACTCACAGGGTTCTATAAGACGGCACTGGGACCATAAAGAGTTTTAAAAGAAACAAAATTGTTTTTTCAAAAATTTTATTGTTAAAATAATTTTACTGAAGTGGTCCAAGTTAAACAAAACTTCCTAAGAGCACCATCAAAAGTGCCAACACCAAGCAACACCCAGACCCTTGCTTCATCTGTTCCTCTGTCTCTGAGCCGATATCTCATTTAGCCCAGGCTGCCTTCAAATCCAAGTAGCCAAGGCTTGCCCCAAACTCCTGATCCTCCTACTTTAACTTTCACAGTGCTGGGACCACAGGTGTACGCCATCACAGCTGGGTTGCTTTTGTTTGCTGAAATATTTTCAAACTAGTATTAGACACTGGATCATTGCTTTCTCTTCATCTCACTCTGGCGTTCTGAACAGCAGCAACATGTGATGTAACCCCAAAGTCGTTATGCCACCCAATAAAGTGAACTATTCTTGACATTTAAAAACATGGTCAAAATTTCCCAATTCTTCCCCAAATATCTTTTTACACTGGGTTTATTTGAGTGGGAGTTCAAGCTGGGCACATATATTTGCTTTGCAGGCCTGCCATGTTTCGTGATCTAGCTTCCCGTAGTGGGAGCACACTTTAATTACGTGTGAAAAATAAACAAGGAAAAGCAATTCCCAGAGTGCAAGCAGTGATGGTGTTTCTAGGCACACAACCCAGTGTGGTGTGTGAGGCACACAACCCAGTGTGGTGTGTGAGGCACACAACCCAGTGTGCTGTGTGAGTCTTTGTCAGATATTTATTTAACAAGTAAGCAGTTTAAAAATAAAGCAGTTAGGAGACAACTCAGGAAAACAGAGCATGATTGCCATATTAGGCAGTCTTTTGCTAATTCTGTGGCATGTGATTTGATAGGTCTTCTGGTTATATTAAAAATAGCCTTGTTGGTGTTGAGTTGACATTGAGATATATTGGGATAAGACAGTATGATGTATAGGAAGTACCTTAAATTATTAAGAAGAGAATAATCTGTGAGAACAAGAGGAAAATGTTGGTAACTTGTACTGAGTGACAGAGACAGTGGCTGATAGTCTACTCTCGCTGCTGAGTGTGTTTGAAACTATCCACAGTAAAAGGCCTTTAAAAGTATCAAGAAGCTGGCTTATGCCTAACACTTGGAGCCTGAGGCAGGAGGATCACCATGAGTTTGAGGCTAGGTTAGGCTATCTAGTGAGTTCTAGAACAGCCTATACTACCAAACAATAAGAGCAAGAAAAATAAAAAACTCAACAAGAAATGAAAGGTGAGGGTTTCTAGTGATGAGACCTTCTACCCAATAGGAGATTTGACCAGATGTCCATGCTCAAGCACTGTGTCCTCAGATCCCAGTCTCTCTGGAACACTGACAAGTACTTATCTCCTGTGTGCATTTGGCCTTGCTTTTAACCAGAACCAGCGGTGGCAGCGGCGTGGGCAGTACTCCCTGCAGCTCATGTGTGACAGCACCCCAGACAGGAGTCAGGGCCTCTGGATCACCAGCTGCAGCAGCAGACATGTCATTTTCCGTGGAGGCTCACAGGTCAGCCTGGCTCCTGCACACCCTGTCCCCTGTCCCCATCCTCCCTCACTCCTCTTTGACCTCTTTACTTTCTTCCTCAGATGACTTTCTTGGTAACTTTTGACGTCTCCCCCAAAGCTGAGCTGGGGGACCGGCTGCTTCTAAGAGCCAGAGTGAGAAGGTAAGCTGGACCAGCCCCCCCCTCAGAGGGGTCTCCTCCCCATTCTGATTCTTTTGGGGGGTGTGGGTTTTTTTTGAGACAGGGTTTCTCTTTATAGCCCTGGCTGTCCTGGACCTCACTTTGTAGACCAGGCTGGCCCCTAACTCAGAAATCCACCTGCCTCTGCCTCCCGAGTGCTGGGATTAAAGGTGTGCGCCACCACACCCGGCCCTAATCTGATTCTTACATCCTGTGCTCCTCCTCTGTTCCCAGTGAGAATAGCGTACCAGGGACCCAAAAAACCACCTTCCAGTTGGAGCTTCCAGTAAAATATGCTGTGTACACCGTGATCAGCAGGTACGTTCCCTGGACCTCAGAGTGGTTCTTCTTCACTTAGAAACAGTGAATGCAAGGGTTACCACTGATCATCTGGGACATTTTAGGTGTCACTGCCCTTCTTTCCAGTGGGAGATGATGCTGATAACTGTGCATGCTCATCAATGGATGTTTGTTATCGGCTGGTTTTGACACTAATTGTGAAATTATTATCATGTCAGCATATATTTAATACAGGTTACAGGTCTCAGAAGGCTTTGAAAATCCACAGGATTTTCTTGGGTTCTCTAGGATGTATGAAACACACCCTTGCCTTCGAGGTTCTTAGAACCTAAGTGGAGATAGAGGTTACAAGTACTGTTCTTTGGTTCTGTAACCTTGGTGAGATGGCATGTCAATCAGCTTTCCATCACTATAAGACTTTGAAGCAACCTATAAATGGAAGGGGCACATTTAGGCTCACAGTTGGAGCTTTAGTCCATGGTTCGTTGGCCCAATGCTTTGGGTTTGAGGTGATGTATCATGGTGGATACTCTTATCTCATGGTAAGGAGGCAAAAGAGAATGCGGACGAAGGAATTATGGTTTTATAGTCTCCTTTGGGGCACTCCCTTACTAATCTAGAAACTTCCCAGCAGGGTCCATCCTCCAAAGGCTCCACTACCTCCTGACTGTGCCACTCAGAGTGTCAAACCTAAATGTGGAGAGAAGGCGGGTCTTCAGAATGAAAATATAGCAGTAGGTTCCTATAACAAGACAAAGGTCCTTTCAAAGAAGGGTTATTGAAACATTGTTGGGTCTATGGTATTGGACTTGACCAAAAGCAATTTTAACAAGGGCCTTTGGTGTTTGCGTAAAATCGTTCTTTTTTCATAAGAAACAGATATTGGGCAAAAATTCTCCACCCGGGGGTCACAACCCCCACAGAGGTTGAGTATCATATCAGATGTCTACATTACGATTCACAACAGTAGCAAAATTACAGTTATGAAGTAGTAACAGAATAGTTTTATGGGGGTTACCACAACGTATAGAATTGTATTAAAGGTTGCAGCATTAGGAAGGTTGAGAACCACCCCTTTTCCCCTTGCGTAGAGATTAGGGCTAAAAGATAGACCTCATAAGGATGGGTGTCAGGGAAGCAGGGGAGCGGATTAGGGCCTTAGGTTGGCTGAGGATGATGGGAGGATGTACTGGGACTCGGGGCAGAGAATATCCCGCAGATAGATTTCTTCTCAATGTTTGTTTAACGTCAGACATAGTGCGCAGCTACTTTCTATGAATTCATTTGACAGAAACAAACATCTGTTGAGCTCCTGTGTGTTATGGGGCCTGCCTAATGCGAGGACCTCTTCATGGCTATTATGGGACCTGCCTGACGCGAGGGCCCCTTCATGGCTGTTATGGGACCTCCTAACGCGAGGGCCTCTTTATGCTTGCATTTCATGCTTTCATTGCTCTGCATCTTTGGGGTTCCCCAGGTAGAAAGACATACACTCTACGTGTGTATACAAAGGTGATTTCGTGGCACTCTGCAGGGAGCCACAGATGGGACATACCACTTGTAGACCTATGTGATGCCACAGGTCAATCATACTTAGAGAGGTCCCCAGGGCAGCTGGGAACATTTGGGAGGCGTCCTTTGAGCAGAAGAAACATGAAACTTAAGAATGTTGCCATTGGATGAGGGCTGGACAAGTGTCAAAGACGGCAGATTGAGACCTCTACTGAGTGCGTCCAGGTCACCATCAGAGAAAGAATTCAGACCCAAGAGAAGTAAGGAATTGGGAGGAGGGCTTGCTACAGAGCAAAAAAGCACACATTTGAGTGGGAGCACAAGTTTCTCATGAAAGAGAAGTGTCACCTGGCATTCTGGAGAGCTTGTCTAATTGGTCAACTGCAGTAGAGAAAATCCTCCCCTGTAGGGTTTACTCCCCCTTTCTATCCTTAGATGGGTCTGTCTTCAGATGCATGATGGGAACAGCTAATCTTGTGTGCTAATGACACAGAGATGCCATTTAATGAAGAAAAGTTGTTTATGATCTGTCAGTCAGCCATGTTAGTCCTGGTTGGCTTGGGATGGTCTTGTTTACTGTTTGAGCAGATGCTGTAGTGTGGCTCTGTGGTTATATCATGAACCCATGCAGGTTTTCCCTCTTTTCCCCTGTGCCCAGCTAGCCTTCCTCAAGAGTAGGAGTTGGGGGTTAGAATTTGTAGTTTATAGGCAAAGGCTATGTACATGGGGAGTAGAGCAGTAAGGGACAGAGGCAGAATTAGCTGGTATGTGGGGGACCTTGTGACCACTGTACTTCCAGGCTTGGCCCAAGTATGTCTCATGCAGTTTTGTTACATTGAGACCTATGGAAGAGTCAATTGGATCCTTAAAAGCTTTGGGTGATAAAAGGCAAGGAAAGTGGGGGAAAGGACCCCAATGTAGGGCCTAGGAGTCAAGCTTGGACAGGACACGTGGTCAGCAACACTTACTGTAGCCCACATGTGCAGGAAGGACAGATGGAAATGACAGCTGAAGTGTAGAAATTGGGCAGGCAGTGGTCCCTGCTATTCCAGCGAGTCAGTGACTTGGCTCTTAGGTCTTTTCCCTACACCTCAACCCAGCCTTTCCTCCAGCTAGATCCTCTGGGTGGCTGTTCCTGCATGGTTCCTTTCATCCCCTCTGAAGCTGCCCCCACTCCCTAAACCCTCCTTTAGGCCAGCCCTGAAACCTCATTCCATGCTATCCCAAGTCCAACTGATTAGCTGTCTCATTGTGCTAGTGCCAGACCCCCCTGAGGAGGTCAGGCACGACTTTATGTCTCTTCTCTCTCCAGCCATGACCAATTTACCAAGTATCTTAACTTCTCAACCTCAGAAAAGGAGAAGACCAGTGTGGTCGAACATAGATTCCAGGCAAGTGTGGGGACTTGGGAGCAAGGGAACTGGGAAGTAGGGACAGAGGAGCCTGGCATGGGCTCTGCCATCAGTGCCTTCTGTACAGGTGAATAATCTGGGACAGAGAGACATGCCAGTCAGCATCAACTTTCGGGTGCCCATAGAGCTGAAGGGAGAAACTGTGTGGACAGTGATGGTCTCCCACCCTCAGGTATATGACTACATATGGCTCCTCAATTGATGTCCTTGACTTATATCACCTGTGTTATTTATGAGTAACTCATCCCGTGCCTAAAGTCAGGTTCTCTACTTGCCTTCTAGAACCCATTCACCCAATGCTATCAGAATAGACTCAAGCCAACACAATTTGACCTCCAGACTCACATGCAAAGGAGTCCTGTGCTGGTGAGGAAAACTGGGATGTTTAAGCACATTAAGCTATGCATCAGAGGACCTGAGAGCTCACTTTCTGAATGTCAAGTGGCACCTGCTGAACCAGCTCTATTTAGGCTTGCATGCGTCTGTCAAGTTCCACGGCTTAGAGCTGTCTCCTAAGCCCAGATTTACTTTCCTCTGATGTGATACTATTTCTCTGTCCCCAGGACTGCTCCATTGCTGACTGCCTGCACCTCCGCTGTGACATCCCCTCCTTGGGCATCCTGGATGAGCTTGATTTCATTCTGAAGGGCAACCTCAGCTTTGGCTGGATCAGTCAGGTGTGTGGCCAGTAGCAGATGTCCTCCCCTGGACCATGTGTGCCCAATGGGTCTGGGGCATCCTTAGGTGAGGGCAGTTCTTGAACCCTGAGCTTCTCTAGATCTAATTCCCAGCTCTGTCCCACCCCATCTTTTGCAGACATTGCAGAAAAAGGTGTTGCTCCTGAGTGAGGCTGAAATCACATTCAACACATCTGTGTATTCCCAGCTGCCGGGACAGGAGGCATTTCTGAGAGCCCAGGTAGTGACTGTGGCAGGCAGCAGCCAGGCTCTGAATGTTCAGCCTGTAGTGCTGGCTGGGGATCTGCCTGCCTGGACAGAGGGTGAAGGTTCCTAGACACTCAGAATGCATGAGTGCTTCTGTAGCTCAATGGTTGGAACAGTGCATTGGCAAGGAAGAGGGAATAGTAAGAGCTGGGAATCTGGGGAGAGTGTGAGACAGCGTGAGACATGAGGCTTTCTAATGAGTCCATCTCCACCAGACGAAGACAGTGCTGGAGATGTATAAAGTTCACAACCCCCTCCCTCTTATCGTGGGCAGCTCAGTGGGAGGTCTGCTGCTGCTGGCTCTCATCACGGCTTTACTCTACAGGGTAAGAGATTTGTCCTTCATACAGCAGGGTTTGATCCTGTTCCCTTTACAGGGTGAGCAAGAGCTCATGCTGGAGTCTATCACCAGCCACACAAGTTGTGAGGAAACCCTTTCCACTCAGTTTTCTCTCGTTTGTGCCTCCTAGCTCTAAGACACCTGCACATCTCTTTCCTTTTCTTTTCTACTCTCCTCTACTTTGTATGTATGTCCCTTACAGAAGAACAGAGTATGAGCTCAGGCAGGGATGAATGTTGACACAAGCCCCAGGGCTGGTCTGGGTTTTGGTCTTTTTCAGTGCGAGGGTGATTTAAGCCACATAATTTTGCCCTCATCTAAATGATACAATATGTACTAAGTTATTTGAAATTAGTAGGAGCTCCAGAAATGCTTACCCTTGCTCTCCTTTAGTCATCTCTTCCCTTCCCCCTTCCCTGGCCTCTCTGCTCTGTCTCTGTCTCTCTTTCTCTCATGTGTGTGTGGTATGTCCATGAATGTGTGTATACATGCATGGGCATGTAGGCACACACGAGTTTGTGGGAACTCCTTGTGGAGACTACCTGAAGGTGTTAGGTGTCTGTCTCTATTGCTTTCTATCTTATATATTGGAGCAGAGCCTCTCCCTGAACTCAGAGAGCATTAATTGACTATTCTAGCTAGCGACCTTGCTCCAGGGATTCCCATGTCTCCACCTCCTGAGTTCTGGGCTTACAGGCGGGGCACTGTGCCCATCCAGCCTTCACGTGCCCTCTGGAGAGCTGATCTCCAGGTCTCACACTTGTCAGCGAGTGTGAAACTCACTGTGGACCCCAGCCCCTCTCTTCTTTCTTTTGCTCACCTCCTCACGATTTTCTTCTTCTTTCCCACAGGCTGGTTTCTTCAAACGTCAGTACAAGGAGATGTTGGAGGAAGCAAATGGACAGCTTGTCTCAGAAAACAGGGCCCCCACTCCCCAGGCTGCCCAGTGAGAACTTTCCTCCCCATCTTTATTGAACCTGCCTGTCTGAGAGGTGTCCCAGATCTTGTACTCTCCTCTAAGGCAGCCCCAATGGTAAAGAAGCATTCTGTAGCAGGGATCCTAGGACCAGGCCAACTTCGCTCTTTGTGTCTTAATTTGGAAGGCCATTGTTTGGTCAAAACTTTACCTAGAAACTTGGAACACAGGGTCTCTGCTGTGGCCCAGAGAACTTCCCTAGGGATTTCTACCTAGGAACTCATAGGCAGCTCTGTGGCCCCTTGTTTCGTTGGCCTCTAATGAGGTTTCTGTGATGAAGAATAAAAGCAGCCATTCATCCTTGTCTATCCCAGTGGGGGGCCCCCATCTACTTTCACCATGTTAGAATTGAGTTCTATCTCAAGGAGGGGAGCTTCAGTGCTTCCACGTTATCCTCATTTCTAATAAAGTATTGTTAACACCAGGTTGTAGCTTTTCTTGGAGATGCTTAATCCCAGCTTTCTCAAGTTGAATTAGCAAGGAAACATCTGGGCAATGTAGTTGATGGAACTGGATTCTAGCATCAGCCTTTCTAGCTGGGAAGAACTGTCCTGTTGTCTTGGGAGGAGCATCGCTCTAGTAGAGTTCTAGGTCAGAAAAGGCCTATGCCAATTTGCTGTGAGAATTGGGGGGGGGGGGCAGGACATAAACAAACCTCTGTTTACCCAAGGTAGAGCACGGATAAAAGATCAAAGAAACTATTCCAGCCAAGTCTTGTCTAGAAAGCAATATGAGGGATCTTGAAGCTCAGTTCCAGCATGGTTTTCCCCTGCCTTACAGCCATCATGTGGTATCTTCAGCAGTAGGAACTTCCCATTGAGTTCTAACAGGCAACTAAGGCAGTGGCAATAGATTTTTATGGCTTTGGGGCAGTGGGAACCTCTTTGACTACTAACCCATAGGGAAGTAGGCCATTTTATGGCTCCCAGGAATGGCTTGCCCCACGAATGCAGTGTGTCTTCGTTCAAACCCATTAACTGCAGTTTCACTGTTCTCTCCAATGCTGTCCTGAGTCTAGGGGCATTTGAGGACTAGCATTATATAAGGAAGCGGTTTTTTTTCCTCCCTGTCCGCAGCCTGTCTTTGTGGTGGGTATGAATAATGTAGACTCGTGGCTGGTTTTGCTGCTAAGACCAGGAGGCTGTGGAGTGTTCAGCATTAAACAGGACATTTATGTCACCTTTTCAAGGCTCAGGGGACATCACAGGAGAAGGAGTGGAAAGGATGTTAGAGCTGAGCAGCAGAGAGGAGGGTTGTGAAAGGCATTTGTGAACAGTTGCAGTTGTCTGCATAGGGCCTGCACAAAACCAAACTAGCAAATGCTCGGAGAAGGTGCCCTGCCCTACCTAGAGGAGCTAATGACATTCCAAGGTTGCTGGAAGAGAAGACATTCAGCATGTCTTCAGGATGTCTCCACATTTCAGTGGATAGCTCTATACCCATGCCCACACACTTGCCTTGGTTTAAACCAAGTGGGTCACAAACCAAGACCAAAAGACAAAACAAAACCACATAAAAGTAGGGTGGGACTTGTGGGATTGGTGGGTTGGTTGGGTGAATAAGAAGATGAAGAGATGAGTAGAATCAAGGTATAATGTGGCCCCTAGAGCATGTACCCCACACCTTCTCCACACTGGAAGGCCTAGCTCATGCAGCTTGAGCACCAACTTTGCCTGCTGAGTTCCCCAGCCCTCACTGCTCTTGTGTTATCTCTACACTTGCAAGCTTAACTCCCATTGAGCAGCTCACGCAGTTGCTGTGCCAGACCTAGATCTTCTCTTAAGTCTTTTCTCTTGGTCCACTTACCAACCTACAGACGCGCTCTCCACCAGGGACACCACAGCCACCACACCTGCTAAGAATTCCGACTGGGTAACACTAACCAAAGAACAGAACCCTGGCCCAGCAAAGACAAGACAAGATATCAACACCAAGAAACACCTCAAACACCATAATTCCAGATACCAAGACTATTGGGAGCACAAAAAAGAGAAGCCTGGGGAAACCAGGAATGTTAAACACACAGGGTTGTCATTTAAAAGGAAGAGATGTATGACCTGTTTTCTGCTGGGAATGGAGGTGGCCAATAGCCTGCTGACTTCTGATTTATTTGTATGGCCAGGTCACATTTGGCTCCCTCAAGTTCCTACAAGCAGTACTGAAGGTGGTTAATAGACCTAGGCGACCTTTGCTTTATATGTATTATGGAAACCATACCAGATCCTCCCTGAGGCCCTTAAGATAACACATGTAGCCTAATCTATAGAACCTATCTTCATGGAGGAAGTGACATGTATTTTTAGAAAAGTTTAGATGTAATTATGCATCATTGTGTACATGAGACTGTGTTACACCAGGAAACATTTTCCCAAAGTATACTGCACTTACATATGTAAGCCTAAAATAAACAATCTGGTGTCAGACTCTAGATGTTTGAACCAACACAGGCTACTGAGTTGTGCTGAACCGGATTCCCCTCTTGCCTCACAAGGATCGTTACTCTGCTGGCCTTGGTGGTCACAGAGACCCTCACACACACACACACACACACACACACACACACACACACACACACACACGCACACACACGCACCCCCCAATAACAACCAAAACCTTACGTGAACAGCTAAGGCAATATACCTCCACCAGAATCCAATAACCCCATTGCAGTAGGCCCTGAGAAATGTAATATAACTGAAGCACAAGACAATGACTTCAAAATAGCAGTTATGAATATGTTCAAGGGCTGTTAAGAGGATATGAATAAATCTCTCAATGAAGATTGTAAAAACACAAACAGTTGAAGTAATGAAGACATTTCAAGGCACGCAAGTAGAATTTAACAAAGAGATAGAGTCACTAAAGAAAACCCAAACTGCAATGAAACTGGAAATGAAAAACCTGGGATGTCAGACGTAAACCTCACTAACAGAGTACAAGACTCGGGAGAGTGAATCTTGCCTGGACCTTCCCAGCAACACAAGTTCTGAGATGGGACACCGAGTTGGATGAAGGCCAAAGATGGATGATCTGTGGCCTTGTAAGTCTCTTACCATTCTGGGGGCCAGAAGCTCATGGCTTCTGGAAACTTTGTTCTGAGCTGATAAGCACTGGTTTCTTACTCTGTAACTCTCTTGCTATTTGTGCTTTAACAAGCACTGGTTTCTTACTAGTGTTTTAATAAGCACTCTTTTAGTACTCTGTAGCTCTCTTACTATTTGTGCTTTAATAAGCCACTGGCTTTTCTTTTCTCTAGCCCAAGGACCTCTTGCTGGCCAGGTGAAAGGCTTAGAGCTCATTAACTCTTTGTGAATCAGAGAGAAAATAAAAGAAAACAATTAAAATCTCTTACAAAGGCAATATGCACAGACACATACACATTCATACACACACACACACACACACACACACACACACACACACACACACTCACTATCACAAATCCTATACAATCATTAATTCATCTAAACAGTATTAATTCATGGAAGTTGATCTTCATGTTGATCTGCAGGAAATCTGCCCAGTAGTGTGGGCTAATGCCCAGGAATCATTAGATTATGTAACAGTGATAGGGAAAGGCATGTCAGCTACAAGAAGCAATCCTGAGATGAAGTTTTTGGGGGCCTTGCCTCTCAAAGTTCACACATTGTAGGCCATGCAAAAATGGTGGACCACCTCCAGGAAAGTCACCTGCTAGCCTTAGCCTCTCTTAGATGGTTCCTGAAAGAACCTCAGGGCCTGAAGACAAGGTAGAAGAAGTGGATAGATCAGCCAAAGAAAGTGTTAAATTAAAAAAATTTAGGCATAAAATATCTAGAAAACCTGGGACAATCTGAAAATACCCAATCTACAGATAAGGGGACAGAGAAAATAGAAGAAACCCAGGTCAAAGATTCAGAAAATATTTTTAACAAAGTCATAGAAGAAAAAAATTTCCAACCCAAAGAAGGAGATGCCTATCAAGGTACAGGAAGGATACAGAATACCAAATAGACAGGACTGAAAAAGAAATTCCCCATCGCACATAATACTTAAAGCATTGCATGTACAGAACAAAGAAAAGGTATCAAAATATGCGAGAGGAAAAGATCAAGTCACACATAAAGGCAGGCCTATTAGAATAACACATGAGTTCTCAATGGAGATTTTTAAAGTCCAAAAGGGCCTGGAAAGAAACTTTGAGATACCACAGATGCCAGCTCATTCTATAATACTCAGAAAATTATCAATCACAGTTGATAGAGAAAGAAAAACATTCCACAATTAACCCAAATATAAGTACTATCTGTCTACAAATGCAACCCTACAGAAGACATTAGAAAGGAAACTTCGGTCTGAAGAGGTTAACCACACCCAAGAAGACACAAGGAATAAATAATCCCAGAGAAATATATCAAAAGGGGGGATGTATTCTATAATAGCAAAATAACAGGAATCAAGAAACACTTCCCATTGATAACTCAATAAAAAGACCCAAACTAACAGATTGCACTAGAAAACAGAATCCATCTTTCTGCCACATCAAAGAAATGGACTTCATCATCAAGGGTAGACATTACTTCAGGGTATTTCTAGCAAATAGCCTTAAGACAAAAGCAAATATAGTTAATATCTGTCAAACTAGACTTCAAGCCAAAAAGAATCAAAAGAGATAAAGAAGGACGTTAAATAGTAGTTAAAGGGAAAACTCACAAAAAGGATATTGCATTTCTAAACATTATTTACAAGAGTATCCAAGTTCGTAGAAGAAACAGTACTACAGCTAACATCTCATACTGACACTCATACAGTCATAGTGGATTATTCAATGTCTCAAACTCACTAATAAACAGATCATCCAGACAAAAACTAAAGAGAAATGCTGAAGTTAAATATCATCATAAATCAAAGCAGATATCTACAGACCAACTCACCTAAATACAAAGGAATATGTTTTCCTCTCAGCAACTCATGGAACTTTCTCCAAGATTGACCACATACTTGAACACATAGCAAGTCTCAATAGATATAAGAAAATTGAAATAATACCCATATCATATCTGACCATCATAGATTAAAGCTGGACATCAACAAGAGAAACTACAGAGTATAAAGACTCACAGAAACTGAACAACTCACTACTGAATAAAAAATGAATAAAAAAGTAATCAAAAAGGAAATTAAAACCTTTTAAAAATTAAATGAAAATGAAAACACAGCATGCCCAAACCTACGGGATACAGTGAAGGGTGCGGGATACAGTGAAGGCTGTGGGATACAGTGAAGGCTGTGGTGGGATACAGTGAAAGCTACGGGATACAGTGAAGGTTTCTCTAAGAGGCAAGTTCATAACACTAAGTGGTTGCATCAAAAAGTTGGAGAAATCTCGTATTAGTAACTTAATAGCATTCCTGAAAGCTCTAGACAACAAGTAGAAATAAAATTAAGAAGAGTAGACAGAAAGAAATAATCAAACCCATGGCTGAAATAAATAAAATAGAAAAATTTTAAAAAAGAATCAAGGAAACAGACAAATTAGTTCTTTGAGAAAATCAGTAAGATTGATAAACTCTTAGCCAAATTAACTAAAAGACAAAGAGAAAAGATTCAAATCAATAATGAGATGAACAGGGGGGCATATCAGACACCAAGAAAATCCAGAGACTTACAAAGTCATACTTTAAAATGCTGTTGGAAAACATGAAAAAGAATGGACAAGTTTTTTTGATGTATATAACCTATCAAAATTACATCAAGATCAGATTAGTAACTTAAAGAGACCTATACAAAACCTCCATGAAATAAAAGCAGTAATTAAAAATAAATATACAGGACCAGATGGATTCAGCACAGAATTCTAGTAGACTTTCAAAGAAGAATTAATATCAATACTCCTCAAATTATTTTACAAAATAGAAACTGATCATTATTTAATTCTTTTCTACAAGGCCATTCTTGTTCTGATAACAAAACTACACAATGACCTGGCAAAAGAGAAATTTGTAGATCAATATCCCAGTAAATAATAGATGCAAAAACTTTTTTTTTCAAGACAGGGTTTCTCTGTATAGCCCTGGCTGTCCTGGAACTCACTTTGTAGACCAGGCTAGCCTCGAACTCAGAAATCCGCCTGCCTCTGCCTCCTGAGACTCTTTTTTTTTTTTTTTTTTTTTTTGGTTGAGACAGGGTTTTTCTGTATAGCCCTGGCTGTCCTGGAACTCAGAAATCTTCTGTAGAACAGGCTGGCCTTGAACTCAGAAATCCACCTGCCTCTGCCTCCCAAGTGCTGGGATTAAAGGTGTGTGCCACCACTGCCCGACCTCCTGAGACTCTTTACAAAATACTTACTTGCAAACTGAATCCAAGAACAAATCAAAAAGATTGTCTACCATTATCAAGTTGGCTTCATCCCAGAGATACAGGCATGTTTCACCATACATAAATCCATAAAGGTAATCAATAACACAAACAAGTACAAGGTAAAACATGATCATTTCATCTCATTAGAATCCTTAAAAGCCTTCAATATCTCTTCATGATATAGGTAGGTCCTGGAGAGACTAGGGATATAAGAGGCACACCTCAGCTCAATAAAGGCAGTTTACAGTGAGACCACAAAGTCAATGTCAACCTAAACATCTCAAAGCATCTCTACCAAAATTAGGAACAAGACAAGGATGTTCATTCTCCACATACTTATTCAATAAATAAAAACTGTAGTTTTAACTATAACAGTAAGAGAACTTAATGTGATCAAGGGATACAAATAGAAAAGGGAGATATTAAAGTATCTTTATTTGCAGGTGATATGGTTTTATACTTACAGACCCTAAAAACTCCAGCAGGAATCTTCTACAGATGTTAAACACTTTCAACAAAGTAGAAGGATACAAAATTAACACACCAAAGCCAGTAGCCTTCCTATATACAAATGATAGGCTGAGAAAGAAATCAGAGAAATAGTACTTTTCACACAGCCTAAAACATATCTAACCTCAACAAAACAAAACAAAACAACCTCACCAAACCCAAACAAAACAAAACAAGAAAACAAAACAACTAGAGTCCTAATCTTGTAAGCCATATTAAATGGATGGGGTTATCGAGAGGACAAGATGTAGCTACTAGTGTCTCCTGGTTTCAATGGCAGATCCTCCAGGATTCACCACCGGAGAACTTAGATTTAATATGGCTTACAAGATTAGGATTCTAGTTGTTGCACTGAGTTCCCATTGTTTCTGAACTAAGTTTGTGTTGTGTTTTCCTTCATACGGCGGCTCAACTGGGTTCCAGAGAGAAAGGTACAGTGGCAAAGCGTGGGTTTGCCTGAGGTGCACCACAAAAGTCCGTGGGAGTTTTGAAGCACGGGGCTGGCATGGTAGCGACCTGCCAAAGGGAACTTAGCAAGCCGGGTGGGGAGATTTTGGAGCTCTGAGTCAGAGTCTCCCCACAAGATAAGAACAGGCTGGCCATTGCCCACCAGTCTGCCAGGGCAGAGAGTAGCTGTGATTAGATCGGGATGGTGCCATTTATTTAATATTTCCTTCAACATGTGACCAGACCAATGACTCACTGCAATGAACACTTGCAAGGTGGAAGTGTGGACAAAAGGGTGTACTGTGGGACACACTGACACACTACAGCTTCCACGAATGAGATTATTATTTCCTTTTGGGGGAAGGTTCCTTCCTTTCTTTCTTTCTTCCTTTCTTCCTTCCTTTTTTTAAAAAATACATTTAGCTGGGCGTGGTGGGACACACCTTTAATCCCAGCACTTCGGAGGCAGAGGCAGGTGGATTTCTGAGTTCGAGGCCAGCCTGGTCTACAAAATGAGTTCCAGGACAGCAAGGGCTACACAGAGAAACCCTGTCTCAAAAAACCAAACCAAACCAAACCAAACCAAACAAAAATACATTTAATTGGGACTAGATTACAGGTTCAGAAGTTCAGTCCATTATCATCAAGGAGGGAACATGGGGGCATGTTACAAGAGGAGCTGAGAGTTCTACATCTTCATCTGAAAGATGTTAACAGAATATTCACAGCTAGGACTAGGGTATTAAAGCCCATAGCCATAGTGACACACCTAGTCCAACAAGGCCACACCTTCTAATAGTGCCACTCCCTGGCCCAAGCATATACAATCCATCACATCCATCTCCTAGGCTTGTTCAAACATATGAGTCTTGGGGTCCATACATAAAAATAGCATAATGCAAAATACATTTAGTCCAACTTTCAGAGTCCCCATAGTCTATATCTGTCTTAACAATGTTAAAAGTCCAAAGTTCCAGGTGTTTTTTTCTGAGATTCATCCAATCACTTAACTGTAATCCCCAAACCAGACAGAAAACCAGCTGGGCAAACTTTAAACTCTGCATCTCCACATCTGATGTCAGAGTGGTCTTCAGATTTGCAACTTTTACACTTTCTTGTTCCAATGTCTGAACTCCACACATGATCTTCTGGGCTCCTCCAAAGGGCTGATATCACTTCTTCAGCTCTGCCCTCTGTAGCACTCTAAGATCATGTTGATCTACTCCACTGCTGCTGCTGTCCTTAGTCCCATGGTACTAGCATCTCTAATACACTGGGTCTTCCGCTGCAACTAGGCTTCACCAATGACCTCTCATAGGCTTTCTTCATGGTACCAAGCCTCAACTCCTCTGCATGACCCCTTCACTTCTGGGCCATCGACTGCAACTGAGGCTGCACCTTCACCAATGGCCTTCCCTGGCCTCTCACAGTACCAAGCCTCAGCTGTTCTTCATGACCCCTTCATGCCTCAAAACTTGTACCACCTGGGTGATTCTTATACATTACCAAATACAGCTACAGCTGGAGGTACAACCTTGGCTATCTCTGGAACACAGCTTTTTGTGCTCTCAGAAAACACTTCCCAGAAGGTTTCACCTCAGCGATGCTAGTCTTTCCTTAATCACCACTAATTTCTTAGCTCCAGCTAACCAGCATCAATTCTCCCAGTAGTCTCCTCCTCTTGACTATACAGCCAGAGACACATGGCTGAAGCTGCCAAGTTCTGCTGCTTGCAGGAGCTGGAACATGGCCTCCTTGTTCTATTACTAGCTTTCAATTTTCCAACTCCTTCACTACCTTAACTTACCTGTCCTGGATCTTGCTCTGTAGATTGACCTTGAATTCAGCATGCCTGTCTCCTGGGATTAACGGTGAATACCACCATGCCTGTATTTAAGCTTTCTTCCCCCCTAGAGCTTGCTCTTTCTTAGGCTGCAGGCATGGTGCAGGAGGAGAGGGGGAGGTTTTAAGGTCAGAGGGCAGGCATGAAGGGATGGGAAGATGAGAGGGAATGGGATGCATGATGTGACATTCACAAAGCATCAATGAAAAGTTACATTTAAAAAAAGAAAAAAAAATGAAGAAAACATGAGAAGATGAGTCACCCATGTTCACAGATCAGTAGGATTAATACAGTGAAAATGGCCATCTTACTGAAAGCAATCTACAGATTCAATAAAATCTCTACTGAGATTACTACACAATTCTTCACAGAAATTGAAAAATCAACCTTCAACTTTGTATGGAAACACACACACACACACACACACACACACACCAAGATAGCTAAAGCAATCCCCAATAATAAAAGAACCGAAATACCACTACCTCTGGTTTCAAGTTGTATTACAGAGACAACTTGGCGTTGGCATAAAAAAAAAGGCATGTTAATCAGTGTAATTGGGCTGAAGACCAGGACATGAGCCCACACATATATGGACACCAAAATATATACTGGAGAAAAGACAGCATCTTCAACAAATTGTGCTGTTCAAAATGGATGGCTGCACACAGAAGAATGCAAATAAATTTCTATTTATTTCCTGCCTAAGACTCAACTCCAACATAGACTTGAAAAATAAAACCACACACCCTGAGTATGTTAGAACAAAAAGTAGGGAACAGGCTTAAGTTCACTGACACAGAAGAGGACTCTTTGAATAGCTACCCAATGCACAGGCACCAAGACCAACAATCACGAAAGGGGACCTCATGAAACTGAACAGCTCTCTAGGAAGGAACACCATCATTTGGGCAAAGTGGCAGCCTACATACAGAATAGGAACAATTCTTCACTAATTACACAAATGACAGAGGGTTAGTATCTATAGTATATGAAGAAGTAAAAAAATAGGGTACAAAACTAAGCAGAGATTTCAGAAGATGAAACTCAAATGACTGAAAAACACTTAAAAAAATGTTCAACATCCTTAGCCATCAGGGAAATGCAAATTAAAACTGCTTTGAATTTTTAAAGTTTGAATCTTATGCCTGTGTGTATATTGTGGCACTTTTGCCCATTCTGAAGCTGTAGCATGAAGCTGTAAAACTTCTGAGTCATTTCAAAAGAAGAGAAAAATACCTCTCAGGAAAGGATCAGAAACGTGTGAAAACGGAATAACACAAAGCTTAGCCCCTGAGCTCGGTTAGCATCAGTGCTAAGCATGGAGAGGCCACAGAGTTGTAGCAGCCTAGAGCAGAGGTGTTTCTCCAGCAAAAATAGGAAAAGTCGCACACCCCAAGCTCAGGAAGATTGCTTGTAGCTACAAGTGGCAGACAGAAGTGTAGAAGAACATAACTGCCTTTATACAGGGGTCTGTTAACGCGCTGGCTCAGGAGTGACATTAAGATGCAGACTGCCTCAAGTGTCCGTGGTTCCAGACATGTGGGAGGCTGAGGCAGAAAGGCTGCTTGAGTTCAGGGTATGTGAGTCAGGCTAGGCAACCCTGGAAACCCTTTCACTCCCTCTCTCACCACAACAAACAAACAAACAAACAAACAACAACAAAAAACCACGTTATTTCAGTTTTTTAAATATTTTCAAATTTTTATTATTTTCTGTGTTTGTGTCCTTTGCCTGCATGTGTGGCTTGCACCACATGGTGCACTGTTCACAGAAGCCAGAAAAGGGTGACAGATCCCCTGGGACTGGTAGATGATGTGGGCTGTCGTGTGGGTGCTGGACTTGAACCTGTGTCCTCTAGAAGAGCAACCAGTGGTCCTAGTCCCAACTTTTTTTTTTTTTTTTTT
>LR750811.1:268809-284655 GCA_902729485.2 Mus minutoides | reverse complement strand
CTTTCTTGGCCCAGGTGAGGTGGACTGTTAGGTGGGGCTCCATGGTATCAGGTGCCTGCAGCCACAGGGAGACAGGTCTGCTGAGGATATCCAGAGAATATCCTGAATCCTTCCAAGCAGTAAGCAGTGTTGGGGAGGGGTGTCCCACAAAGGAGGGGGCTGCCAGACTGTCCATAGTGATGGTGTTTTGTGCTCTGTGTCTCTGTCTCTGTTGTCACAATGCACAAAAGCACGTTGGACAACAGCTCTCCAGGGGATATAGCTCATCTCAGCCCCTCTATCAGGCAGGCACAGATCTGTGAGCTCAGACCTCCATCCTGGCTGCTTTCCACTACCCCACCTCTCCACCCTCCCAACCCCCGCCCCCGTGGTCCAGGCTCCTCTCTCCTGAGGATGACTCACACCCTGCTGACTCCACTCAGCCCATCAACTGCTCTTCTCTGCAACTGGAGGAGCTGCTGTCTTGCTTATTTATTGAAACTGGCAAACACAGGTTCTGAGTTTAATAGGTACAAGAGGGTAGCCAGAGGAAATTCCCCTTCCCACCTCCTTTCCCAGCCTGGCTCTGGGAGAGGATGATCCTTTGCATATGCTAATATGAAGATGTCTAGACGCTTTGCTTTTTAGGTGCTGTGCACAAATGGTAGCCCCTAGAGCTAACAAACACCTGACACAGGTGACTAAATAAAGATAAAGAGAAAAGACTGAGCTGGTACATATCTGTGATCTCAGAGCTGAGAGACGCTGAGGCAGGAGGATTGAGAGGTCCATACAAGGCTGAGCTGGGCTATATTGCATGACTCTGTTTCCAAAACAAAATAAAACACAAGAATAAAAAATAAACACAAGGGGCTGGTGAGATGCCTCAGCGGGTAAGAGCACCCGACTGCTCTTCCGAAGGTGATAAGTTCAAATCCCAGCATCCACATGGTGGCTCACAAACATCCGTAACAAGATCTGGCGCCCTCTTCTGGAGTGTCTGAAGACAGCTACAGTGTACTTACATATAATAAATAAAATAAATTAAAAAAAATAAAATAAACACAAAAAATGAGCTACTGGTGGGCGATTTTGGGGGCTGATGACTTTAAAGGTGAGTGGCCTTTAGAGTCTGTGGTGTGTCTGCCCATCATGGTGAGAGCACATGATGGAGTTGCTCCATTTGTGGCTGCAAATAGAAGTGAAGAGGAGGTCAGGGTACATTTTTAATGACCTAGGCTTTCCCTACGTCCCACCTCTTCAAGGTCCCATACCCTTTGCATAGCACCACAGTCTGGCGGTTCAGCGTTCAACACATGGCCTTTGGGAGGAAATTCCAAATCTAAGCTTAAAGCATTGGCCAATAAGAACCTTTTGTAGGTGGGAAGATGGCTCAGTGGGGAAGAATATGCACAGAAGCATGAGGACCTGAGTCTGAATCCCCAGCTCTCAGCCACATATACCTCTAACCTCAGCACAGGGCACTGGAGACTAGAGAATCTCTGGGTTTTGCTGTCCTGTTTACCTGAGACAATAAGCTTATGGTTCAGTCGTACACAGCACACACACACACACACACACACACACACACACACACACACACAGTACAGTTTTGCTTCAGTTAACATAACTCACAGTCTATTTTCTTTCAAAGCATAGACTCTCATTCATAAACAGGAATATAGGAATGCCAAGCCTCTCTGGAAAGGAGCCATCTGCCCAGACCATTGGTGAGGGACATGGCAGTGTCTCACTGGGTGGCTGATGTTCCACATTAGATGGCCCGGGCCTCCTAACCACAGCTTCCTTGGGAGGAAGCAATGCAATATCCCTGGCTGCTGTTCTTCCAATTTCTAGGATTCCTTTCATCTCCCCTAGAGATTTTCTAAAGTGGCCCCATGGGCACCTTTCTACTTCCCCCTCCAGAAGCTTCCTCCATTCCTAGTTTCTTACTTCCTGCCCCAGGCTCCCTAGCACCAACCAACCCCCAATGAGTCAAGCCATGTCTCCCTTCACCCCTCTCTCCTTCCCACCTGTTCTCTCTTTAACACAGGGGCCCTGCTGGGAGTTCCTCTCTGATTCCCTGAAATCAGTGTACCTAAGATGACTTGTGGGAGCACAAGTGTCTCTCTTCACCACCCAGTCACTCTTCTTCATGAAGATCAGAGAAGTCTCTTTTATAGACTTTCCCTCTCCTGCCTCACACTAGCACAGTTAGTTTGGCGATTGCATGACCATGTGTAGGATGGATGTCCCTGTTCTACAGGGGAGCTACTGGAGTAGGCTTAGTGTTTAGCCTATCTCAGGGGATCCTGGCTTATTTATGTAATATCATTGCTGGTGACTTAATTGACCTGTTTCATAAGATTGAGTATGTGACCTGACTCCAGTAATTGAGATAGAAACAAAACATTTCCTTCTTCATGGAAGAGAAGGATACTCATGAAGAATGCCGCCATTGTGGGGGAGGAGTGTGAGGGACTTGATATCCAGATCTTTGGCAGCCATTTTGTGACATGAGACAAAGACCTTGAGGAATCAAAAGACAGAATGGCAGGGTGGAGAGAGCTGGATCCTTTGTTCTCCAGATATCTCAGATGTCCTTACAGCTGATCAGTCAAGATGATCATAAACATACCATACCCTTCCACTGCTGACCAGATGTGGATGCCACAACCCTTCCACTGCTGACCAGATGTGGATGCCACGCCCCTTCCACTGCTGACCAGATGTGGATGCCACGACCCTTCCACTGCTGACCAGATGTGGATGCCACAACCCTTCCACTGCTGACCAGATGTGGATGCCACAACCCTTCCACTGCTGACCAGATGTGGATGCCACAACCCTTCCACTGCTGACCAGATGTGGATGCCACGACCCTTCCACTGCTGACCAGATGTGGATGCCACGACCCTTCCACTGCTGACCAGATGTGGATGCCACGCCCCTTCCACTGCTGACCAGAGGTGGATGCCATGACCCTTCCACTGCTGTCAAGATGTAGATGCCACGACCCTTCCACTGCTGACCAGATGTGGATGCCATGTCATTCACTCTTCCACTGATGACTATCGACCTAGAGCAAAGCCAATTCCACTGTTGTTGTCTATTTCTTCCCTCCTCACAGGAGAGACTGTAGGACACCAGGACACCTTGCAGTGGTGACTCACAAGTCCCTAAAGCCCCAGAGACCTTTTGAACTTTGGTTGGTGACAGGAACCAGTAGAGAGGTCCGTGCTGAACTGAACTGGAGCTGAGAGCAGGTGACTCAGCTCAGATGAGACAGTCCCAGAGCCTTTGTTAGCTCCTCTTCCCCATTTGTCAGCCATCCTTCATCATGCCCCAGTTTCAGGGTATATTTTTAGAGGAAATAAACTCTCACCACCCAGAATTACACAATTTCTTCAGGAGCTTGGCATAACCTGCAAAGGGAGCAAGCCACCAAGAAGACATGTGGAGACCATTCCCCTGGCCAGCCCCTGGCATCTAGGAAGCCTATTGACCCAGAAGGGCAAACAGATAGGAAACTGTACTTTCCTGGTGATCTCTACTTCACTGGCTAAAGTCTCAAGAGACAACACCGTGGTCCAAAAGCTGGGATATATGAGTCTTCTCTGCAGACATAAGGGATCAGCCACCCCTTCTTATGCTAAGCTGCAGTAACTCTCTTGCCCTGTGGTCCTCCTACAGCTTTGAATCATCCTGGGATGTGAAGGGCATAGAGGGCCTTGTAATCCTGGGGCTTAGGCTCCTTAGTGACATGGGGTGGAATGGCCCGCATCTCTGTGGCTCTGTTCCTGTCCCTAGAGGTAAGTGCCATCATTCCACCTGCCTGTCACCACCCACACAAGCGAAGAGGCAGGGAATGTTTGTTTTGCTTGCCCAAGGGCTAATGTGTGCTGGTCGTTTGTCAGCTCTTATACTATTTTGACTTTAAACATTCCCCACAAGTTCTTAAAATATTTGGAGCAACTGTTGAGAAGAGTAAAACAAGCCCTCCCTTGCTCAGAACAATTCCACATACTCTATCTGGCTCTGTGCTGTTCCTTACACGATACAGCTCATTAGCACTGGGGTAGGACTTTCCTCAGGAAGGAAACCTTCAGCAACTGACATAGAGGGTGGACAGGGCATAGGCATCAGACGCTCTGGAGCTGGAGTCACAGGCTATTGTGAACCACCTGATATAGGTGCTGGCACCAAATGCGAGTCCCCCAAAAGAGCAGAAAGTGCTCTTAGCCACTGAACCACCTCTCCAGCATGTGCCTTATTTTAAAAGTCGTCCCTCTCCCAGTTAATCATTTTAAAAAAGATATTTCTTCCTGGATATACATTCATTTGAGAAATTGTGGAACTACTGGCTGCCTAAGTAAATCACTTCCTTCAGTCTCAGCCTTGACGTCCTGTGCACAGCTGATGTCCTGGCCTGCAATGACCCCAGGTCAGCAGTACAGTAGAGGGCTGAGTTTGTAGCTTTGTAGGTAGAGTGCTTGCCTAGAAGGTACAGGGGATCTGGATTTGATTCCCAGCACTAAATAAATAGGGTGTGGTGACTACCCCAGCACTCTGGAAGTAGCGGCAAAATTCAAAGGTATCATAGAGAGTTCAAGGCCAGCCTGGGATACAGGAGACACTGTCTCATTAATAAATAAATAAATAAATAAATAAATAAATAAATAAATAAATAAATGGAAATAAAGCATGAAGGGGACAGAGCAGAGGGGTTGATGCTACTTCAGGGAGGGTGGCTGTTGTAAAAGCACAGTGAGGTGCAAGTAGGGTCAATTTCTAGAAATGTACTTCTGGGGTTTGGGGAGGGCACTGTGATAGTCCTGTCCCCTTCCTCCTTCCATGAACTTCCATCTCTCTTCTTCTCCTCTCCTGCCTGAAGCCGTATGCAGGCAGGGACAGTGGCAGACTGCTTGGGAGAGTGCTCTGTGGTAGACCTTCTGACACAGAGTCCTATGTAGCTGCCTGTTTGGTCTGAGGGTCTCTAGCCCCTTCTGCAGTGTCCTTGTCTGGGCTAGAGCAAGGTGTGGGTGGAGGGAACCCTGTCCAATGAGAGGTGCTACACCTCTCCAACCAGGCTTGACGTTTTATGTGTGGGGAATGTAAAACCCAGCGTTGCTATGGAAACTGCCATCCCCTGCTCCCTCTGTCATTCTAGGAGAAGTTTCTGTGTTAGCATGGGGTTGGGGGGGAATCTCCCGCCGGCTGGGTGCCGACATGCAGAAGGCATCTGGTATGAGGGCCCTGATCCTCGGAGAAGTTGCAAAGTTTTCTGCCAAGGGAATGTGGGGCCTGGGTTGGGGCTGTATCTCTGGAAGAGTCCAGAAAGACAAATGTGGTCTGATAGGCAGCTAGGGAAAGCTTAGGCCTTACAATGTTTGAACCCCAGGCTTGAACCAGCTCAGTGTTCCTGCCCTACCTTCAGTTTCTTCCTACTGGGAATGATCACATGCCCTGCACCTCTTAGAGAGGTGCCTGAAACCATGACTTTCACATTCCTGGCTCTGGCTGGTATCTCTATAGCAACCAATTAAGGGGTTCTTTCTCCACTCTCTCCATCATCTGACCCCACAGCAGGTAGGCAGTTGAATACAATCCATGGATGAAAGGCAAAGGATGGGAAGGAGGAAGGAACTCAAAGTCCGCTGGCTGGGACTGGCCCTCAACCCTGCTCAGGCCGCCTTCCTCTTATCACTGTGTCTGATAATGCCCTTGATCCTCAGCCACCTGACTGTAGGCCTCTCTGCCAACACCACTCCAAACTCATTAGTGGCCAGGCTTGTGGTAGCGGCAGCTCTCCCTGTTTAGTATTAAATCAGCACAAAGTGCTTCACTTCTCCTGCAGGGGGAGGGGAAGAGATGAGGTCAGGGTGAAGAGCATCCCTTAGCGCCATAGGTGATAACCTGAGCACCCCCTAGTCTTCCCAGGTGACTTGAGAGTTCTTTATGGGGCAGAAGGAGGAAGACTAATTTGAACTCGGCAGGGATATTTTTAGCTTGTATGTTTTCCTGGCTAGGGGGAGGATGTCAGGTGTTCTTTGGTCCACTGTGTCAGCACAGAGGGAAGCTGGGGGTGGTGTTGCCTCTGCCAGGCAGCCCTTGCAGATCCCAGATGGCTCAGGGTACAAAGAAGGATGCAGTGGCCTGTCTTCCCTCAGGAAAGCTCTGTTTCTTCCCTCAGACCCAGAGAAGGGTCCTCTTGAAGGTGGGAGGCTGGAGCTGGGGCCTGATTTCCAGACTAACTCCTCAAGGATTTGCTGTGTGGCTTTAAGCAAGTCATTTCCAACGCTGGATCTCAGCTGCCACACCTGTTCCAGGGGGACAATCACTGGAGTCTTGTCGACTTTTCCCAGAGAGTGAAGGCACACTTGGAGGATCTTTGGACATAGCAAAGCATGAGAGGGTATACAGAAACTGTTAAAGGGGGCAGGGGCCTTCATCTTGCCTGTCTGATTTAAACAAACAAACAAACAAACAAACAAACAAACAAAACCAAAAGAAAATCCAGGCAGTGGTGGGGCACGCCTTTAATCTCAGCACTTGGGAGGCAGAGACAAGCAGATTTCTGAGCTCAAGGCCAGCCTGGTCTATAGAGTGAGTTCTAGGACAGCCAGGGCGATACAGAGAAAGCCTGTCAAAAGAGATTAAAAAAAAAACTATAAAAAACAAAACAAAACAAAAGAAAACAAAACAAGAGACTGGGGGTTCAAGACCAGCCTAGTGGTATATAACTTTGATCCCTGCACTTAGGTGTTGGAGGCAGGAGGATCAGAAGTTCAAGGCCAGTCTTAGCTCCATGGTGAATCTGTGGCTCTAGATCTGTGTTGTGAACCAAACTTGCAGTGCCTGGTCCATGATGGGGCTATTCATGCTTAGTTATGAATGGCTCATCAGAACAGCTCCCACTGGGAGTCTGAGGAAAATTAGCCTGGGAAGACCATGGGAGATCAGCTAATTGATCTCTAGGCAGCAGAGTAGCTCTGAAAAGTCTCCAGGGTTGGTGATTAGAGACAGCTCCTGGGGATAAATGAGTAGACACATGAAGACACATTTCCACTCTCTCTGAGGGTGGTAGGAGGATAGATCTAGAGAATGCTGTGTGCTTGAAAAGTGAATGGAAGTGCTTGGTGACATGTTTGCTGAGAGGTGATAAGAGGGCAGCTTTTGGAGGCCGTGATTTGGGTTCAAATCCCAGCGTCGCTCCCAATGTCTGTGTGATCCTTTTCTTCTCTGGTCTTCATTTGTTCTTCTGTGAGTCTGGGCTTAAACAAAGTTTCCCTGGCCCAGAATTCACCTGCTGCATCCACGTATGCTGCAGATGACAAACAGTAAACATTTAATCTGTAAGTCCTGAAAATTCACACACTAGGGGTGTGAAGCCCCCTAGGCCCTGAGTGACTTGGAATCTTTTTAGAGAGGTGCTGTTGCTATCTTCACATTCAAAACTGGAAACTGAGGTTCATCTAGATTCTGCTGTGTGCTTAAAGTCACTCTTGACAATGGCACTAATCAGAGCAGAACCTGGTTCTGCGGTCTTCCAAGTGAGCATTTACAGTCTCTGGGAGATGCTCACATTATTCCTCCCTCCACGTCTCCAATACCTGGTCCTGAGAGGGTAAGTTCATACTCAAGGGTACAGAGCTGGGAGATAATTCAGGTTGACCCCAGAGCCCTAGGTTTGCTCTTTATTCTTCTACCCTGACACGACCATGATTGACACTCCAGGGCCTGTGGGCTGCCTGGGGGTAGAGGAGCTGAGGCTAGGCCTGCCTATGTGTTTACAGTCTGCCTGAGGTCTCATGACCCACTGGGATGCATGCAAAGCCCTTGAGATGTAAAAACTCAATGGACCCGTGTGTGGGATCATTGGGACTGTTCTTGATAATCCCCAGCTTGGACTGGAAGCCTAGAGTTCTGTTTACAGGGGACAGGGAGAACATACACACACACAGACACACACACATACACACACACACACACACACACACACACACACACACGCAGAGCACACTCACTGTGTCTCCTCTCAGTGTCTACCACCTAGTCTCCCCTTCTCCAACAAGTCAACCGGGCTTCCCCAATCCTAGTTCAACTATAAAGCATAACTAATGTTCCAGACCCTGTCCTTATCCGGCCCTCTCAGGTTTTGTTACTATTGGCAGCGGAACACAGAGGAGTTGACATCCAAGGTAGGTTACATGCAGTCAGATTCTTTCACTCGGAAGTGGGTTGCCTTCTAAAGGTCATCTCATGAAAGAAGTTGCTGGATCAGTGCAATGCCACGTCAGCTTGATTGCTGAGTCGACACACAGAACCTGGCAGGATAGCACATCAGAGGAGGTGGTTACTCACTCTTGCTAGGTGACAGGCCACTTGTCTTTTATGGGCTCAGTAAAGACTGCTCTCAAGGTCTAAGAACACGATCATGGGATGATGGGCTGGCTGGAGGGTTTCATGGAGACGAGAGGACGGGGAGGGGTTTGTAGATCATTAGTGTTTGCTTTTTGAGGCAGGCCCAGGCTGGCCTCAAGCTTGATATATAGCTGAGGTTACCCTTGATCCTCTGATCCTCCTGCCTCCACCTCCCAAGTTCTGAAATTACAGGTGTAATATGCCTAAGCTATGTGCTGCTGGGGATGGGACTCAGCATGCTAGGCAGGCACTACCAACTGAGCCATGCCACCAAACCTTGTTTGTTTTTTCTTTCATTTGGGACCAGAGTTCACCTTGTTATAGGTCTGGGCTATACAATAGCCATAGAGACAGATCTTGGTTGGTGTGGGAGTGAGTACTGTCCTCCTGAGGCAGGGTGACAGAGTGGAGAGTGGAGGATACTGTGTCCAGGACCAATAGTCTGGGCTTCATATAGAGCTGTAGAAGCTGGCTCCTACTTGGGAAATGTAAGCCTGACCAGTTATAAGGCTTGTCCCTGCTTACCATCTGCTGAAGAAGGGTCACAGACATGCCACCTGGCTTCCTGGGGGGGAGATAGCATCTGGAAGACAGGATAGCTCTTCTGGGAGATGCTTGGCTGGACTCAGTCGTAATTTATTCAACAGCCTTAGACACCTGTACTCCGGGGCCGGTGCTGGCCTTGGCTATTAGCCAGAACCCAGTTCTGGATACATGCCTGTCTGTTAATCTGACCTGGGGATGTGAGATGTGGGGCAAAGGCCATCCAGAGAAAGCACCTTACCCTGCCTTGAACTGCTTGGATGAAGGTTGGAAGGGGGAGTTTGTCTTGAGCCCTAGGTAGACCAGTATGGCCCAGTATTCACTGCCTACTGCAGAGGAGACAGTAGAAGTCCTGGTGGCCCTGAATCCCAGAATCTGAACAACCCCAGGATATCCTCTCTGCAAGCCTTCTAGTGGCCTCAGGACAGACTCATGCAGCTAGGCTTTTGGCATAGCCGTTCCTGCTGAATCTTCACACCTGTGGAATGTAGAAGACCACCACATTCCATCAGTCTAAATCAGGATCAGATCCTCCAAGTAACATGCCTGAAAAACACGGATGGCATTGGAGGACATGTGCTTACACCCATATTTTCAGCAACGTCATCCTGATCCTTAAACGTGGGGACACGGTCATGAGGTGGCCCAGAGGAGGGTTTTCTGCCTTGAGGACTGAGCAAGGAGAAGGAAGGAGGAAGAACACTCCATGTTCCTCCTGTGGCTACAAGAACACAGACTTCTTTGGTCATTTGAGCTGCAGGTCTGAGTGCACTCTCAGGCCGCTCTGAGCAGCTTTGAACGTGCTAGTCTAATGAGAGTTTTGTTTACCAGGTTTTAGCATTTGGCTAAGGGTTGAGTAAGCCAGGAACTCAGTATTTGGCACAGTGGAACCTGATGCTCTTTCCTTATCACATCCGGCTCCCTTGGCTTGTATGGCAACTCCCTCCCAGTTTAGCTACTCTGTTTTCTCTGATGATAGCCACCTCTGTGCCCAGGTGCATCCACACACATAAAGGCCAGGGAGTAAGCATCAGGTGTCTTCCTCAATTGCTCTGCACCTTGTTTTTTGAGGCAGGGTCTCCCACTTGAACACGGAGTTCAACAATTTGGCTAGAATGCTTGGCCAGTAGGCTCCAGGGATCTGCCTGTCTCTACGTCCCCAGATCTAAGGTTACCAGTGCTCATCACCACACTAGTTTCCCTACATGGTTTCAGTGGATCAAAACTCAGGTCCTTATGCATGGATGACAAATACTTCAGCGATTGATCCAAGTCCCTACCCTAGGCATTTTGCAGGCAGGATCTCAACAAATTGGGACAACAAACTAATGAGATGAGTATTATTTTCATTTTGCAGGTGAGGAGACAGCTTAGAAAGGTTCTGTGTATGTATGTGTACTTAGAGTTGTAATAGCAGAGAACGGTGGTGCCAAGTGGCCTGTCCTCAGCTCTGCTGCTCTACTTCTTTGCAACTCTTGCTACTATATCGCTATCAGGACCCTACACATGCAAGGCTGATGGCAGGATGTGTGCGTGTCCAGGGAAGCCCACATCAAGTTGGTAGGCCCTTCACCTGCATTAGGCTTCCCAAGGCCATTCTGACTGCAGCTCCAGTATAATTCTTTTTTTTTTTTTTTTTTTTTTTTTTGGTTTTTCAAGACAGGGTTTCTCTGTATAGCCCTGGCTGTCCTGGAACTCACTCTGTAGACCAGGCTGGCCTCGAACTCAGAAATCCGCCTGCCTCTGCCTCCCAAGTGCTGGGATTAAAGGCGTGCGCCACCACGCCCGGCTCCAGTATAATTCTTAATCATGAAGTAACAGCGGTTCCTGTGCAGAAGGAGGAAGGTGGCATCCCCAGATGGCCATCCAGATGGCCCCTGGCAGGCGTGGGCTTCATCTGGTTTTTATGTAAGAGTAACCCCAATTTCCAGCTTGTCTGCGAGGCAGACATTTGAACATTTGTTTTGTATTTATAATGGGGGGGGGTGTTAAGGGTTCTCAATGGACAGGAGGAAGCATGAAAGAAGCCAGGAGTGCCTCCGGGCCCTGTGGGCTCCATGGGAGAAGAACAGGCTCTGGACTGCTGTCAAGATAAAGAGGAGCGGGTACACTCAAAGGGCTTCAGGGGCTGATGCAGGATTCCATGACAGTGGGGAGGTGGGGGAAGTTCCTTCTGCGATGAGCTGTAGGGCCTGGTGTGAGTGTGGGGGCACAGGCCCAAACTCCATGGGCCTCTACTCCAAGCATCCCTGTACACAGGGAGCTGTGGAGACTTGGCAGTGTCAAGTGTTCACATGCATAGACCTGGCCTGGAATGGTGTGGACTGCATCCTAACCGGGTGTGTGTGGGTATCCACATCTGATCCAGCCCCTAAAGCATCCTTGATGAGCCAGCTGCTGTAGGGATGTATGGACACTGAGATCTAACACCTCCGTTCCCCAGCTGCAGCTTCAGTGTCTTACGAGTTCAACATTTGATCGTTCTAGAACTTTCCCCAGGTTCCTAGAACCTGGATTGGAAGATGCCTCAACCAGATCTCAGGCTCATGACTAAGGCTAATGGATAATGAGTTCAAGGCTTGCCTGAGATACATAGCAAGGACCAGGTAGGCTCAGAAATCTTAGAGAAATTATAGAAAGAAAGAGAGAGAGAGAGAGAGAGAGAGAGAGAGAGAGAGAGAGAGAGGTAAATATCAGGTTCTAGTCTTACCTCTATCCTGTTGAGGCCATGTGTTACTTGGGCTAAGGTTGGCTACTCCTTGCTGCAAATCTGTCCACTCACTGTCTCATTCATCTACTTCTTACTAACTGTTTAAAGTCCATTTATTTATTTATCTATCTATCTATCTATCTATCTATCTATCTATCTATTTATTCATTTATTTATTTTTACTAAGTTCATTCACCCAGTTGCTTATCCACCAAACCTTCCTGGAGGCATGTGCTATGATTCCAGAAAGATGTTATGGGACTGGGAAGGAGCTAAGAGAAGGCCCCTGTGAGGCTGCACAGGCTCACACGTGCATGCCTAATTGACTCAGCTCACCCCAATGGGCAACATATTTATGTACTGATCTCATCACTGCAGGGATTATCACTTCCAGGGGCAGGGTGGAGGCCATCAGCTTGCAAGGGACCCCTCTCCACAGTTGTTCCTGTAACAAATAGGGTGTTTCCTATTGTCCCCATCCCATGTTCCCTCTACATAGGGCTGCACTCCTTTTTTTTTTTTTTTTTTTTTTCGAGACAGGGTTTCTCTGAATAGCCCTGGCTGTCCTGGAACTCACTTTGTAGACCAGGCTGGCCTTGAACTCAGAAATCCACCTGCCTCTGCCTCTGCCTCTGCCTCTGGCCTCTGCCTCTGCCTCTGCCTCTGCCTCTGCCTCTGCCTCTGCCTCTGCCTCTGCCTCTGCCTCTGCCTCTGCCTCTGCCTCTGCCTCTGCCTCTGCCTCTGGCCTCTGCCTCTGCCTCTGCCTCTGCCTCTGCCTCTGCCTCTGCCTCTGCTGGGATTAAAGGTGTATGCCACCACACCCGGCTGGGCTGCACTCTTGATTTGCTACAGAAGGTGATGAGTATCAGCGAAAGAATTACTCCAGGCTCTTGTAGCCTTGGGCAGGCCTCAGGTCTCTGCTCAGAACACATGCTAATAATATTCTAGAAGATTAGCAGAAAACCATGGGTTTTGTGCAGTTTCTCTAAAGTCCAGCCAGGATGTTGAATGAGTATGACCAAAGGAGGATTACAGGGATTATTGGGGCGCTGGAAGCAGGGATGAGCCAAGGGGCTGAAGATACCCCAGGACTCTGGTAAGGCAGAGTTGACACAAAATAGCAGCAACTTGGTTGTTTGTGGTTGGTGCTAGGTGAGCACTTCAGAGAAACAGTGATACCTTGTGGGACCCAACACAGAGGCACTCAGCTCCATCACACGGTTGGGCGAACTGTGTTACTATAATGAAATGCCTGAGGCCATGAAATAGGAAAGGGAAAGGGTTATTTAGCTCAGAGTTTTGGAGGGTATAGTCCAAGACTCGTGGGTTTGTGTCTTGAATTCTCAATCAAAGGCAGGGTATAGTGGCCCAGTTGGCAAAGCATATACATCACAAGTCACGAAGCAGAGAACCAGTTCCAGCCATGAAGACAGTTCCCTTCAGGGTCACACTGACAATCATTTAAGGACATTCTTTAATGTCCCACCTTCCACAGCTCTACCATATTCTGGTAGTGCCACCCTGGGAACCAAGCCTTCAACACTTGGGCCTCTGGGGAATTTCAACATCCAAGCCATAGCACAAGCCTTTTGACTTGGGCAGCTTCAAACATGCATGTCTTCTGAGTTTCCTCTGTTCTATGGCAGATAAGGCGAGCAATGCCCCATCTCATCATGGTTAAACACACATGTAACTATGTTCAGCTGCTGGCTGGGAGACTCTGGAAGGTTCTAGAAGGTCTTCTCTCTTGATGTTTTTTTTCAAAATATGTTTTTTTTTGTTTTTGTTTTTTTTCAGGTAGGACAGGTTCTGCTTGACTTCACCATAGTGACTGGATTCAGGGACCCCACGTCTCTCAGCCGCAACCTTGTTTCCCCACGTCCTCTGCCAAGTCCAGGAGCCTCCGGGTCTCAGGGCAGAGAAAGTCAACTTCAGAGGAACCACAGGTAGCCATATTTGCAGATGAATTTCCACAGGAAGTGGCAGGATTTGGGAATGGAGATGGGGACTGAGATGCTAATCGATTCAAAGCCAAGTGGCTCAGCAACCCCAGCAGCAGGACGTTACTTAAAGGAAAGAAACCACACCAAGACTGTAGTCATTACCCTCAGGAACACTGGGTTCTATTTTTGGTGGATGTGAGGTCTCTGGCCTTGATCCCCACTCTGCAGCTATCACTTGGGACAGAGCACCCTCTATGTGCTGTACATGCAGGAAACCTGGTGCCAGTGAGAGAGGAACAGCCTCTGGAAGGGCATCAAGGATCTGCCTGTGTTGGGCTGGGGTTCATTCCCAGTGTCAGAGAAGGACTACTTGTGTTGAGCTACTGTTTACTGAGTTCTGGGCACATCTGCCCCTTGCTTTCCTTGGAGCTTCATCTTCTCTTCTCTGCTTCCCAGTCAACATGGAGGACTATTGCTTCTTCAAACAGGTCACTTTTTCTCTTCTAGCCTTTGTATGTTCTGTTCCCTGTTTCTATGCAAGGCCTCTCTGTTATCTCTATCTTCTTTGCTAGATTGTGGGCTCCCAGAGCTACATGTCTTTAGCTACTGCTTGGTGCTAGCCAAGCAGTCTTTGCTTGTTGGCTGACTGCTGGAATGAATGAGTAATTCCCATCCCAGCCCATTTGACAGATGAAATCACTAAGGCTCATAGAGAACTAGCTTCCTTAGGTAGGTCAAGGCAGGATGAGAAGCAGAGGCTGGACTTGAACCCAGGTATGTTTGCTCATCAAGTTTATATCTTTCCTGCTAGAGCTGACTCTCAAAGATAAAAGAAAGGGCTGGAAATGGTGATGGGGAGCACAAGGCTACCCTCTGTCTCACTGCTTGCAGGTAATGACACTATAGGTGGCCTGAGCCTGGGGCTGGCCACCAAGGTACCCAGTAAGTGAGACATTGCGGTCTCTCTGGAACTAAGAACTTATGGTTGTCTAGTCTGTAGACGAGAGGGGCAGGCTGACAGTCCAGATGGCTAGCAAAGTTTTTAGGGCTGGGCTATTGTTAGGTCATAAGCATTGTCTGGTTATGAGGGTCTGGGAAAGATTCCATGTCAGAAACAGGCTAGGTGGCACCAAGAGCCACATGGACAGCAGCACCCGTGGCAGAATGCTGGTTCGGCTTGTGTCCCCTCAAAGCTGTAAGCCTCAAAGTGGGGTTGCCTTTGTTCAAGATGAGGCCTCTTTCTGCCTCTTGCAGAAGTTACAGAGAGGCTGGAAAACATCTGCATTGTGTATAGTGGGATTCATTCATGAAGAGGAAGATAGGGCCCAGATACATGTGGTCCAATATGCCTGCTGGACAGAGGAGGAAGCTGCTGGCTGTCTACTTATTCAGCGATTCCTGCATGCTTACAAATAACATATACCCTCTGCTCTCAAGATGAGGTGTATGTCAGATCATCATCTGTGTGGACAGTGATTCCAGACACCAGGCATTCTGACAGCAAGCTTAGGAGAACAATGCACACTGTCCCCAAGTGTTTCAGGGACAAGTGACAGGGGTTCTGATGGTAAAGGTGTGCCCCAAAGTAAGAGAAGTCATAAACAGAGCTCCTCAGCACAGAGGGGAGGAAACACTTTTCCCTCTCAGGAGTCCTCCATGCAAAGGCCAGGTGCAGAGAGTCCACGAGTCTCTGGAACTACAGATCAGCAGCACAGGCAACAGGCAGCATACAGGGTAGGAAGTGACGACCAGGGAGGTTAAGTAGCTGACTCAAGGGGTACACAGCAATGTTGTCTTGCTGGGATCCTGAAGATTGGAGTTTGTAGGGACCACGAGACTCATGGGGGCTGGAAAGGTTCCCTATGCAGTCAGTTGGAATAGAAGAGAGGGTACATGGCTTTCCTGCTGCTTCCTGGTACAGGGCAATCCTCTGCCATTTGTACTCCACTCTGGGAATGTGTGAAGGGCCTACAAGACTGCACAGCCAGTCCACAGGCCATTGCTCTCTGAACTGACATCTGACTGGGAGCTATGGTCACCAATTTATCTACCTTTGCCCAAGTTCAAAACTGCTTCATATGCCTAGCCAGGAGGAATGGCTGTCCATATGGCTGTCCAGCAAGAAGACTGTGCACTCAGTGGGAAGGAGCACTGTGCTGGGAGTCAGCCCTGCTCTCCGAGGTTAGCTATCAGCAGGTGATGAACTGGGTCAAACTACAAACGAGGTCTTTGCACAACAAGAAGGCT
>LR750811.1:239176-268709 GCA_902729485.2 Mus minutoides | reverse complement strand
AGAGAGAGAGAGAGAGAGAGAGAGTTGGAGATGAGGCATGTGTCCAAAATGTAGAAAGATACTTAGTCTATAAGGAAGTCAGACTGGTGCAGACCATTCTATGGTTAATTTTAATCCAATCCCATGAAGTCACTACTAGTTTAACACCTACTCCAGAGACAAAGAAGTGAGGTTTAAAGAATCTGGTATCACCAGGTGTGGTGGTGCAGTCGTTGGTCCAAGAATTCAGGAAGCAAAGGCAGGCATCTCTCTGTGAGTTCTAGACCAGCTAGGACTTCATACAGAGACCCTGTCTTAAAACAAACAAACAAACAAACAAACAAACAAACAAACAAACCCAAAGACTCCTCCCAACCCCCTCTCTGCTCAAGAAAAGGTCAGATATTGATGGGGATGGGGTTAAGAAAACCGGGAGGTTCACACCATCAGAAATACTAGAGGAAAGCAGTGTGGGTGAAAACCCTTTGGGAGTGTACTTTGAAGGATGTGTAGTGTTCAACCTTGGGAAAGTGTTATAGTGATGGTGGGGACCCATGCACACAAAGCTTGCAATAGTGACACCCTGCTTCTTTTTAGGAACATGGGAGTGATGAGATTTGTCTTGTGGGTCAGGTGGAGAGGCTTAGATTTAATATCTCAGGTAAGAGGGGAGCTCTTGAAAAATCCTTGAGCAAGGGTGGAGTTTTAAGAAAAGGTTTTAGCTGGGCTCGTGAGATAGCTCAGTGGTAAGAGCACCCGACTGCTCTTCCAAAGGTGATGAGTTCAAATCCCAGCAACCACATGGTGGCTTACAACCACCCGTAATGAGATCTGACGCCCTCCTCTGGGGCGTCTGAAGTCAGCTATAAGTGTACTTATGTATAATAATAAATGAATCCTTGGACCAGAGAGAGCAGGGCCAACCGGAGCAAGCGGGGCTGGCCGGAGCGAGTGAGGCCGAATGGGAACAGCCGTCCTTGGACTGGAGAGAGCTGGGCCAACCGGAGCGAGCAGAGGGGGGGTGGGGAGCAAGTCGGGTTGACCAGAACGAGGAAAAAAAAGGTTTTAGCATGGTCCACAGAATGAATTAAGCTGGACTTAGAGAGACTGGAGTGACAAGCCAGGAGTCCGCAGTAGGTCCTCTGCATACATGCTTGGGACCCTAACAATAGGAATGGGGTGTCTCTGACTCTTTTGTCTACTCTTGTGACTTTCCCTCCTACTGGGTAGTCTTGCCCCAACCTGGATATGCCAGTTTGTGCCTACTTTTATTGCATCTTGTTATGCCATGCTTGGTTATATCACTGGGAAGCCTGCTCTTTTCTCAAGGGAAATGGAGGAAGAGTAGATTTGGGGGGAGAGGAGTGATGCAGAGGGGGGATAGAGAGGTTTGGTGGGAGGGGAGACTGTACTTGGAATGTATTGTATGAGAGAAGTATAAATAAATTTTAAAGTGTATATGTGTTAAAAAGAAGTTTTAGGTTCAGGGAAGAGAAGGAGCCTCAGGGAGTGCAAAGGAGGAGGAGGCTCCGACCACCTGAGTGTAGGGAAGGGGACAAACTTGGGTACATGTCGGTGGGCTCCATGGCTCCACGAAGTGTTCCTGGAGGTGGAAGATTTCTGTGCACCTGCCTGGTAGCTGAGCTAATTTTTTTTTTTTAAACCAGGCTGAAGCAGGGCCAGGTTGGTCCCCAGGGCCAGCCAACAACATGTGCATTGCCAGCCCAATGTGGATCTGGTCACTGGCGTGTGACCCACTCATCGAGGAGGACTTGGCTGAAAGCCCAAGGATTGGGTTCCTGTGCCAGCTCAGAGCTGGCCACCTGCCACACTCCCAAGAGGAGGGTGGAAAGTTGGCTTGGTGGCCCGAGTCCTCCCAGCTGTAGCCTTCCAGCTGAATCACTCTGGCTGCCTCCTGCCACCAAGCTCACAGGCTCTGTGCGTCAGGCCCAGTGCAAACTCTCCGGGCTAAAGCTAGTTCCTAGAAGTCAAGTCTGGTTTGGGAAAGGGCACAGGCTAGGAATTTGCCATTTGTTTGCTACTGGTGACCTTGGGCAAGTCTCTTAGCTACATTGAGGCCTAGACTTGGGCCTTAAACAAGGCCCAAGGGGCCAACTATTCCCCTTTTCCCCGCCCCTCTCCCATCCTGATGCATCTTCTCTCATATAGTATCCCTGGAGGATGTCAAGATGCTTTAAGGTTTGATGAATAACCTATTTCCTGTGTTTCAAGCCCAAGGCCATGTTAAGGATTTTGTTACTCTATGGACTTGGCAGTATTGATGTTCATTCAAAAATAACCCAAGCATGGTCCAGAGACTTCCACGAGTGGTCCAGGGAGGAACATTTGGGTGGTGAGAGACAGAGCTGGAGCACAGAGCTTTCACCCAGGCTTCCCTGCCTATGACACACACAGCTCCCAGAGAAGACTGTCCCACAAAGGAGACATCCTCATGCCCAGGACCAGGAATTGAAGGGTACACAGCACCTACTCCTTTCTGGTCCACATAAAGAAGTCAGTAGAAAAATGTCTGCTTTGGGCGAAAGAACTTCCACCCCTCCCAGGCCTCGCCCGCCCATCTCCCTGGATAAAGGCAGGCTCCAGCTGCAGTTCAGAGGCCTTGCTTTGTTTTCGGGCTTGTTTTATACTAACCTTCTATTTATGGCCTGGGACACAGGCTTCCCATGTAAGGCAATGACATTAATGAGACTGAAAAATGTGTTGGGGGTAGCGGGTCTTGGATTAAAGAAAACATTAAGAAATATGTGGCCCGTGGAAGCAAGAACGCCTGGTGTCTGGCTTGGTTCAAAGCGCTCCCTAGGATAGCACGCTCTGGCTCTGTCAGGGAAGGGAAGAGCTAGGGTCCCACTAGAGGTCAGGGGAGGTCTCTCCATAGAGTTCACTCTGAGCTGCATCCATTGCTCAAGGTGATTCAGGGCCCCTCGTGGCTGCACGTGCGCCGCCCATGTGCTCCGCAGGCCAAGCGTTCGCAATGGAAGCAGCGGCCTGGCCCGGGTTCCCGGCGAACATAGGTGGGCATCGGAGGGGGTGGGGGTTCGCTCAGGGCGAGGTTGGGAGGTCAGGAGAGGGTTCCCCAGCTTGGGCTGGCTTGCGGGCGAGTGCGTGCTTAGTGTCAGCCTCCCAGGCCCGTGCCATACGGTCTTCCGGTCACGGTGCGCGTGGCCGAAGCCTCGGGATATCCCTCCTCCCCGCGGCCCCAGCCCCACGCGCCCGGGCACGCGTAGCCGCGGATTGCCGCGGCTCCGAGACCGGGGTGGGGCGGAGGCGGGACCCGGCCGCGGGACCCGCCGCTGATTGGCTGCTCGTGGCGGGGGCGGGGTGCAGGCGGCAGAGCCCAGGCGCCGGCGCTGGGCAGGTGGGCTCGGGACGCAGCGCGCGCCAGGGCCCGAGGTAGGCGTAGGTTGCGCATCTGGAGCCCGAGCTTGAGCCACCGGCAGAGCACGAGGGAGGAACCCACCGTAAGAAACTTCTCCTCGCTTGGGGAGAGGAGGCACAGTGCGGAGCGACGTGGGCTTCAGGCGAAGTTGGAGCTGCTGAGCTTCGGGGAGGCGTTCGAGGCCCCCTCCCACTTGCGCGCTGAGCGCAGCTAGCGGCGTCGGGCGAGGAGCAAGCGGCGGTCCTTTCCGCGAGGGTCGGCTGCCCGACTGCGGGCAGCCGGGAAGGCCGCGGCCCGGCGCGCAAACCCCTCTACCCTGCACGCGGCCACCCGCTTTGCGTCTACAGAAGGAGGTAACGTAAGCTGCCAGGCGGGTTCGTAGGCCGATCGTCACCCCCAAAAGTCCTCCTGAGTCTCCGGGGTTCGCTTCTATATCCCCGGAGTCGTGCCCCCTCCCCTTCAGCGCGGAGCTCCAGGCGGGGGCACCCCGTACTGAACGTCCCCAAACCTCCGAGCACCTGGCTCAACCGGAGACCCCCCTGTCGGGGCAGGGCAGGGCCGCCGGCGGCGAGCCGGAGCCAGCCCAGCGCCCCAGCCCCACCGAGCCCTCGGAGCCCACCCATGGGTCATCATCCTCTGATCCGCGGGCCTCCTCGCCCTGTCGCGCTCAGCCCAGCTCCGGGCGCCGCGCGCAGGAGGATCCGTACGCAGTGACCCTGGAGCCCCCGCAAACGCCGGGAGACTCGGGAGACTCGGCGGCCGGAGCGGCAGGCGGCTCCCCGCACCTCCAGGAGCTTCCAGGGAGCCCTCCTAGTCGTGCTCGGGGTCCGTCACGCTGTTCTCAGGTAAGGGAGACATTCCAATAGAACAGGAGAGCTAGCTAGGTGGAGTGGGGCAGCCGGCTCAGCAGAGGAACGCAAGCTCGGTGATGCTGGCAGTTTATGACAAAGGAAACTTAAACTGTACCCTCTACGGGCTGAGATGCTTTACCCACGTAGAGCATTAAGCTCACTAGACACCTAGCCTACCTCTGGTGGTCTTTAGCCCCTTACATAGTGTAGGAAAGTGGATTTATTGAGCTCTTGTATGCTCCGTTTGTTCCTGGGAGCTTTCTTTTAGACCAAGAGCCAGTCCACTTTAAAAGGAGGAAACTGAGACTCAAGAGGAAGAGGCAGCTACCCTCCCTAGATAAAACCTCAGGCAAGAAAGATCAGGGGTCCTTTAATCTATCTTAGAGTCCCTTGAGCTTTGGAGCATTTCCTGCAATGTTTCCTTGCTACCATGGTTTCTGAACTCAAGTGGCCAGTGTGTGGGGCCTCTGAGCCACACTCTCTTGCCCACCTCTGCCACCAGTCCACGAAGGATGAGGAAGGGTATTGGATTGTCCTGGACCTCCTGGGAGCTAGACTAGGGTCTGGAGCAACGACCGGCTTTGGAGCCTCTGATTCAGGTTTCTCCTAAGCCTCAGAGGGACAAGAAAGAGTCCTTGCAAGTCCTCCACGGGGCTGGGAGCAGCCGGGTGGCCCACAACTGCTCAGAGAGACTGCCCAAAGAAGAGTCTTGTATTGGAAAGGTTTCTGGGTACCTGACGGTGCTGCGTTTGTTTCTACCTATTTAACAGAGAGGTGAGCTGAATGCACACACCAGATCACTCAGAGGTTCTGTGCTGACACAGCTGATCACCCAGAAACAGATGCCCCCTGTTCTCTGCCCTCCTGATGTCCTCAGGATGGGAAGAGTGGCTTTGTAAAGCTCCTGGGACTCCCCAGAGTCTAGGGGAGGATTCAGGACTACAGTGTGTCTGTCCTAAGAGGCTTGGGATGTGCACACAGGTGTGGCAGGTAGTGTGGTGAACCTGGCTCTGCTCTGGGGTGCACCCAAGGAACTCATCCTTACCAATCTGTACCTGTTAGCTCCCATCAAGCACTGGGGCAGACACAAGGGTGAATGGCCCACAGTTGTACTGCCTGTGAGCTGCTGGCAGGGTATGCAGAGTCCTGGGCAGGATGCCACCCCAGCTGCCTGGAGGGAGAGAGGAAAGAGGACTGTAACATGGATCACAGGGTCATTCCCTGCCCAGTGCCAGCTGGGGCTCCACCGAGTGGGAGCTATTAGGAGAAGACTAGTTGAAGCCACTAGAGGGGTGGGAGCGGCTTTCTGAAGAGGTGAGAGGTCAGGTTTTACAGCTGAGGAACATGCTCGTAATCCCATCCAGGCATCTGGTTTGGACTCAACTTTTCTGAGAACTAGAGTCCCCATCTGTCCCTGGAGAGCTTCTCATAAGAATAAGGCAGCCGCAGCATGACATGCCTAGGGATGATGGGCACTATTTCTGGGAACAGCTCCATTTCTGCCTTTGAGGTACCTCCCAGCACCCTGCTTACATCCAGGTCCCTCTTCATACGTTCAGTTCCCCACTCCTCTAGACTATCAAGGTTGGCTGCTGGGAAGGAGGGCCTGCCCCATGCAGTATGTCCTGCACCCTGGGGGCCACCTCCCACCATACACATGCTTTTCTGTCCAGGTCACTGTGGCTGTGTCAGCTGCCCACTGGCAGTTCTTACATGTGGTGGAGTTCTGGTCCTAAGACCCTGACGTCCCCACTGAATGCATACCTGTGAGTCTGTGCTTTGAGGTTGCACTGCTGTGCATACAGAAGGTACTCAATAACTGATCCCTGACATGAGAGACATTGCAGATGACTCTGCGGGCTTCAGTCTCACTCAACCCTTTCATTTCCCTGCCCCCAACCCCACTCTGGCATTTAGGATCTGTCTTTCCCCACTGTGGAGTTAGCCAGCTTGGGAACAAAGTGGATGGGCAGGTAGCAGGGGAGACTCTGCCTACAGGGCCTTAGGGCTTCCCTCAGTCTCCTGTGGGGGTGGAGCCACAGATGCTCTGTCACCTGGCTTCCAGGTATCTGGGTGCCTCACACAGCCCCACGTGGCTGAAGCCATGTGAAAAGACTAGATCTGTCAGCAGAGAAAGCCATAGGTTCTCCTCGCCTGTCTCCACCCCTCTCTGATCCTCCGGCTCTTATTTCTAACTCCATGCTGCACCCCTCCCTCCGTGAGTCCTCTGTTTTCTTTTGTTTTCTCTCTTCCTTCATTCCAGTCTCTCCCTTCCTCCTCTCTCTGATTCCCTGATGCCCTCCTACTCTGCCTTGTTTCTCTGACTCTCTCCTTTCAGTCATTGTGTATTGGGAGGCCTGGCTAGAAGCTGGGGCAAGGAGGCATCCCTGGGGACTGCTGGCTCACTCCTTGTCTTCCATCTAATGAGAGGCCATCAGCAGCCCTCCTTCCTGCAGAAGGACTGGGTGGGTGAAACTAAGCCACAGGTCTCCAGTGGTTTCTGCTCAGCACAGCAGCAGGAGCCAGACAGGTTAGACTGGGTGAAGGGAGAAGTCCTCATAGTCAGAGCAGGCTGAGGGCAGGCTAGTGAGAAGCTTGGGTAAGCCTGATGCCTGCAGAGTCATCTGCAATGTCTCTCATGTCAGGGATCAGTTATTGAGTACCTTCTGTATGCACAGCAGTGCAACCCCAAAGCACAGACTCACAGGTATGCATTCAGTGGGGACATGAGGGTCTTAGGACCAGAACTCCACCACATGTAAGAACTGCCAGTGGGCAGCTGACACAGCCACAGTGACCTGGACAGAAAAGCATGTGTATGGTGGGAGGTGGCCCCTAGAGTGCAGGACAGACAGCATGGGACAGGCCCTTCTTCCCGGGATCTTGGCCACTCTGTGCTTCAGTGCCCTCATCATCTGCTTCCTGGGTCACTGAGGGATGGAGCAGATGTATGCCTGGCACTCAGAGCCCCGTGATATATATTAGCTGCAAAATAAATGTCAGCAGTGTTGTTGTTCTATACTTAGCATGCGCTTGGCACACTGCTGGGCTTGGCCCAGGAGTGATGGTTCCAGTGCCAGGCCTGGGGTCCACAGTGTACTGCGCTGGCCCATGCGTGTGTCTCTGACGTCCATTTTTGGAGGCCATGTTTCAGGCTGGGATCTGGGAACGTTTACATTGTGGAAATTGACAAGGGATACCAAGCAGGGCTTCTAGGAAAGGTGCAGGGTGTCAGGCCGGCAGGCATGAGCAGAGTCGGTGCATACCTAGAGACTTGCAACCAGGAGGATGTCACTCAGCCCGAGAGGCCATCTCAGACCCTGGTCTCATGGTAGTCTGATAATGATTAAAAAAAAAATGGCTGGGGTATCCAGATGAGGCTGTGGTCTCAGTAAGTACAGCACCTTTGTGCAACAGAGCTTAAACCCATACGATTCATGAAGACACTCTTTGTGGTGGGATGAAGCCCCTACTTGCCTACTAAGGGTGTGGTTTGTGCAGTGTCCAGCCTACACAACTTGTAGTGGCTGGCAGGGAACACCCATGTTTGTGCAGGCCGGTATCCATGTGCAGTTCTGGGGCTAGGTTAGCGAGCTGCCTTTTGTATTGTTAGAGAGGTGGTGTCTGAGATGAGTTGCACAGCTAGAGGGGAAGCGTGCTAGGGAGAAGCTGATGGAAGGAAGGTGTGGAGGAGCTCATAGCTCACACTCACCTGGGACTGAGGGATCCCAGGGTGTTGAAACAAAAGAGGAAGGGGACTGGGGACAGCCCTTTGATTGCCCTGTTGGAGCAGAGGCCTGCATAGTTCACAGAGGATCTAGAGCATTTTACATGAGAAACGTAGAGTCTGATGCTTGAGACCTCTTCTCTTCTCACTCAAGCTCAGGTTGCTCAGAGGCAAAAGTTACTGAAGCCAGTGGTGGGCTGTATGTGAGGAGGAGCCTACCATGATGCAAACCTTGGGTCCAGGATGTATCCTGGGGTTGGTGGGGAAGTGGCCTGGACTGCCTTTCCCTCCTTCCTATTAGAGCTGCAGAGGCGACTGGGCCATGCACCAGAAGCTGAGGAATAAGGAGCACTTCTCTAAGAGATGGCTGCCCCCTAGTGGTAGTAGACACTAGTGGTAGTTTAGGAATTTCAGCTGTGCGGTGCCCTGTGCCAGGGTGAATGGAGTGGGAGGTGAGGTTCTCAGTGAACAGCAAGGGTGTGACCCTGTGGTTAGTCCTGTGCTCAAGAGAGTGGGGATGGATAAGTGAGCAAGTCGAGAAAAAGAATAAAGAGATTAGAGATCATGAATGAATGAATGAATGAATAAACGAACAAGGGAGCCATTCCAACCTTGAAGTCCTTCAAGGTCTCTAGCCAATGGCTTCTATTTTACAATAGAAAGCAGAAACCTAGACAGGGCCCACAGAGAGGAGGCCCCAGGCCAGAGGCCCCTGACTCCTGCCTCTTGCTTCTGCCACAGCCCAGAGCCATGATGAAGACCTTGTCCAGTGGGAACTGCACACTCAATGTGCCTGCTAAGAACTCCTACCGCATGGTGGTGCTGGGTGCCTCCCGAGTGGGCAAGAGCTCCATTGTCTCCCGCTTCCTCAATGGCCGCTTTGAGGACCAGTACACGCCCACTATCGAGGACTTTCATCGCAAGGTGTACAACATCCACGGGGACATGTACCAGCTGGACATCCTGGACACCTCTGGCAACCACCCATTCCCTGCCATGCGCCGGCTCTCCATCCTCACAGGTGAGGCAGCTGAGGGGAAGGGACAGCTGGCCTGCACCCATGTCCCTCGCTGAGCTAGGAGGCTGTGTCTAGGAAACTGAGGCAGAGAGGTTAAGTGCCCTCATCCAGGTGGAAGCTCATGATTGCTGTTGAGAGACCTACCCTAGGGACTGTCTGCCCTTCTAGGAGCAGCATCCAGAGAGGGTCAGGTTGTGGGCCACCAGGGACCTTCTGGTCATATGGCTCGGGTTGTCATGGTCATTCCTTGAAGCCAATCTTCAGTTGATTACTGTCTCTAGTGTGACCACTGTTGGGTACAGCCATGCCCTCAGCTGTTTCCCTGGATAGAAATAGGAGAAGGAGAGCATAAGTCTTGGGAGATAACTCAGCCAGGAAACTGTTTGCTGTTCATGAGCAGGGACCAGCGTTTGATCCCCAGCACACACACCAAGAGCTGGTATCTTGGTGAGCACCTTGTTAACCCAGCACTAGGAAGGCAGAGACAGGAGGATCCCTGGGGCTCACTAGACTGATCAGCAAGTTCTTTCTTTCTTTCTTTCTTTCTTTCTTTCTTTCTTTCTTTCTTTCTTTCTTTCTTTGTTTATTATATGTAAGTACAGTGTAGTCCTCTTTAGACACACCAGAAGAGGGCATCAGATCTCATTAGGGATGGTTGTGAGCCACCATGTGGTTGCTGGGATTTGAACTCAGGACCTTCAGAAGAGGAGTCAGTGCTCTTATCCACTAAGCCATCTCACCAGCCCTGATCAGCAATTTCTAGATCTGTGAAAGACTCAAAAAACAAGGTTGATGGTGCCACAGGAACAACAGGCAGTGTTGGCCAACACATACACATGCACACACCCATTCACATAGACACTCACATGAACACATACACAAATACACACACACAGACAGACACATGAACACATACACAAATACACATGCATGCACACATAGACACAGACACTCACATGCACACATACACAAGTACACACACACATGCACACATACACAAGTACACACACACACATGCACACACAAATGACACTTTAAAAACACTTCCACATTGAGACACTCCTACCAAGAACCCCACTAACTGCCCCTTTCTCTCATTTACCCTTTCTGTCTGAGAATGCTTGTGGGGGCCCCCCAATCCTAAGAAACATTCTGCTTAAGGAACTCAAGGTGGGCCTGGGTTAAAATCCTGACCCTGTCTCTGTAGCATAGTGATGTCATTGTCAGTGGCTTTGTGACCATGCTCCCCAAGTGGCTGTGAGAACACACCGATGTAAGGCAGCTGCCCACAAAAGGTAAATGGCACGTGGGAGAGCTCTTCCTATTTGAGGACTGGATGCCCCCTGGTGGAAATATGCATACTTCAATGTTAATTTTCAATTATAAAAGTGATACAAAGGCAAACAATGCTTTCATTAAACAACACCCCCCCCCCCCACTCCAGGCCTCTGACTTCATGGTGACCACCAATCCCTAGTCAGCACCAGTGCACTGACATTCACTTTGTACTACTCTGTTTTCTGTGGACTGCATCCTGAGCATATCTGTCTGTTGCTTTATTTGCTTACCATCCCAGACCAGAGCTCATTTTCCAGCCTGGTTTTGGGCACAAGAGATGCACAGGGCTGCTCAGTCTTACCAGCTTTTTTGTGGTGCTGCCAGCTGGCCAGCCAGGCTCTAATGCCTGGCATTTGCAGTCTCAGATTTGAACACTTGGAGGCTGCGAGTCCTCAGGGGCTGGTCTAATGGGACAGAATGAGGCTTGGCAGCAGGAACCAGAGCAGTTGGCAGACTTGTGTCAATCACTCATCCTCGCAGCCCTTGACTGACCTCATTGAAGACCAGTGTGTGCAAGCCCCAGGGACAGGGGGCTGGGCTAGAATGGGACAGTGTGTTTTGGGGCCCTACTTCCTAGTTCATGCTGGGTGTGTGTCACTGTAGGGAACCAAAATGGGCTTGTAGACTTCTCCGGACTTCCAAATTGTGATGTTTGGCTGGACCCAATGGCTGGCCCTCTAGCTATAAATCGTGGACCTCAGACCACACTTAGGGCTGTAAAGTTGAGGGCAAAGGTGGGAAGGGTCTTGGAGGATGAAACTGTTTCTCTGTGGTGATTGGCTTGGGACTGTGACTGGAGGCTGGTTCACATACCTGCAGCCCTTCCAGGGTACACGCTAATCGCTGTATCAGACTCAAAGCCCCATTAGTGTGTTACAGTGGATATAGTGTGGGCTGCAGTTTCTTACTTATCCTAGAATCAGAGAGCAGATCCTGCAGGCGAGGCACGGGCTGGGTGAGGACCACATCAGATTGCAGCCATGGCCTATCCACATTTGAGTCGTGTGACCTTGGGCAGCTTCCTTGCCCTTTCAGAGCCTTTAGTTGTGTCACCTATGACAGAAGAGTAATAAAATCTTCCCCATGGGGTTATTGTGAGGTGCCCAGGAAACCATACGTGTGCCCACTCCTCTCCTCCCACCAGGTGCCTGTTCTTGTGAGCCTGAGTGCATGCTGCACCGCATGCATAAGCTCTAATCACCCTCCTGCAAGGCAGCCTAATTGACATGATGTGGGAGGGGAAATGGAGGAGCCCAGAGATCCCACAGACTTTAAGGTCACACAGTTACTAAGTTGAGGTAAGATGCAAGCCAAAGCTCCCTCTCACCGACATTGTCTGCCACACAGAGACACATGCTGAATTCCTACTGTGGACAAGGTATTGGTGGAGGCTCTGAGGATGTGGCTGAGTGAGGCCAGCCACACAGTCCTGTAAGAAAACAGGACAGGGACTGACCATGTCTGAGTCCACCTGGGTTTACCTCACTACTCACAACCCCTGCTGCACCCTGGCTCCCTCTTTTGGGAAGTGGGGACAGTGATAGCAGATGCCTGGAAGAGCCTCCGGGTCAGGGTTTGCAGACTTCCGAGGTGGCAGCTGATGGGACCTGTGCTGAGTGGGACACCAGGCCATCCTGGCCCTTGTTCACTTACCTCATCCCCTTCACAGGAGATGTCTTCATCCTGGTGTTCAGCCTGGACAGCCGGGAGTCCTTTGACGAGGTCAAGCGCCTCCAGAAACAGATCCTGGAGGTCAAGTCCTGCCTGAAGAATAAAACCAAGGAGGCAGCAGAGCTGCCCATGGTGATCTGTGGGAACAAGAACGACCACAGTGAGCTGTGCCGCCAGGTCCCTGCCATGGAGGCTGAGCTGCTGGTGTCTGGTGATGAAAACTGCGCCTACTTCGAGGTGTCAGCCAAGAAGAACACTAATGTGAACGAGATGTTCTATGTGCTGTTCAGCATGGCCAAGCTGCCCCATGAGATGAGCCCTGCACTGCACCATAAGATCTCCGTGCAGTACGGTGATGCTTTTCATCCCCGGCCCTTCTGCATGCGCCNGAGGCTGAGCTGCTGGTGTCTGGTGATGAAAACTGCGCCTACTTCGAGGTGTCAGCCAAGAAGAACACTAATGTGAACGAGATGTTCTATGTGCTGTTCAGCATGGCCAAGCTGCCCCATGAGATGAGCCCTGCACTGCACCATAAGATCTCCGTGCAGTACGGTGATGCTTTTCATCCCCGGCCCTTCTGCATGCGCCACACTAAGGTCGCAGGTGCCTATGGCATGGTCTCACCCTTTGCCCGACGCCCCAGTGTCAACAGTGACCTCAAGTACATCAAGGCCAAGGTCCTACGGGAGGGCCAGGCCCGAGAGAGGGACAAGTGTAGCATCCAGTGAGAGACAGGGACATCGGGGAGGGGGCTTGGGCAGTGCCTTAAGGGAGGTGGCTGAGGATACCCACTGCGCACATTCCCACAGAGGGCCCTAGGTGTGTACCCTGTGCCCATTCTCTTGATTCCTGGACACCTCCTGTGAGCTATGAGTGTGGTTCCTTTGTGGGAGGACAGAGACATGTCTAGGGACATGTCAGCACTCATGCCGAGACAAGCTTTCAGTGTCTTTAGAATGGGAGGGATGCAGAAAGTCCTGCATCGAAGCAAGATGCTCAGTACAAGTCACAGGATGAGAACATCTTAGCCAGATGCCCCAGCCAGATTCCCTGGTGGCCTCTGCTCCCTCTGTTCAGACCAGCTTGGTCTCTATGCCCCTGGAGAAACCACCCTCCTGGGTCTTCAGCTCCTGCCGTCTAGCCCAGCTGTGTACACTGCCCCCTAATTTAGCCCCTGGGACCACCATGACCTTGAGTGGAGCAAGAGACAGAGTCAGAGACACGGGGGAGGGGGGAGGCACCTGTGTCCCCCAGATCACTGCCTCTTGGCTCCACTCCCAGGCTCCATACGATATTTCTCTTTGTTTTGAAGTATGTTTCCTGTTCTGTTTGCAGTAGACATGAAGTCCTTGTACTGTAAGAGGCCAATGCCTTGTCTTTGACCGGGTTTCCCAATTCAAATCCATTGCTTTAGCTGAGGGTCTCCCTCCCTGCTCCCAGGCAGGCTGTGCAGCTGGGTCCTGCCCAGTGTCCATCAGCCTACAAAGAGCCCACAGTGCCACAGTCATAGCAGTAATCTGCCCTCTGGAGAGGGTGACTGGGCTTTGAGAAAGTGACTCTAGACCCTTGCACACTCCTAACTAGTTCAGGACAGAGCTCTGACTAGATGCAGTGTTCTTCTGCTTTAGTTCCTTAAACATCTGCCAAGCACCTACTGGATACTGGGTCCCTTGTGTGCTAGGCAACAGAGAGCAAGGGGTCCTGTATGTCTCCAGCTCCGGCCTCTGCCCACCAATGGTGCCCCTTCTGCGCACACAGCTATTGGAGGAAGTGGAGCAGTTGAGGGCCAGAGCCTAGTCTAGGAAAGGTTGGAAGGCCATACTGGGGGGGTCTTTCCCTAGTGTTCAGGCTATGCTAGGTACACAGGAGTGGGGGGGTGAGGGACAATTGACCCTGAGAACCAAAGGTCCTGTTCACCAACTCTTAATACATCTGTGCTTTAGTCTTAGTACTGTGGCTGGCCCATTTGAGGTGACTCTGGGTAAAGACACCTGCTGCCGAGCTTTCAACCTGAGTTTGGTCCCGGGGTTCCATGTGGTAGAAGGAGAGAAGTCATCCATTGACCTCCACACATGCATCATGGTACCCTTAGCCACACACGTACACAAATTATTGAAGCTGATGGTTATCAGAAACCACAGGAATCTAATAGTGCATTCTCTCAAGGCCCAGGTCACTCCCTGCAAGCTGGGTCAGCCATGGGCCTTTCATACACACCATATCATACCTGTCTCCTTGGAGCGCCCAGTGGCAGGGATTTAGATCATGTTACATATGGCTTCCTGAGAGCAATCACTGAGGTTATCTGTGGATACTGTGCACATCCTTAACGCACACCAGATCCAGCTCTGCACACCAGGCCCAGCCCAGACTCCATACACACACACATACACACACACACACACACACACACACACACACACACTTGCTGCTTAGCACAACTGCTTCAGCACCTGCTTCTGTCCTAGTGACTCCAGCCCCAGTCCTGAGAGTATACCAGGTACTCGTCCAGGCAAGTATATGGCCTGGTCCATCTGGTCAAGCTCTACTGCCTGGACCTCTGTGTACACTATCAATTAAAGTTGGTTTGTTAGCTGTGTCTTTGCTGCTTCCTGTATTTCCATGGGAGGGTTCTCTGTCTGGGTCAGGGACTCCTTGCATACAACAGTGTTTTTGAGTTCAAAATTTGGGAGATGAAACCCAAATAAGGAGATAGGGCCTGGCCTGCCAGAGTGTGTGCCCCGAGTGGTTATTAGCAGCAGTGTCTGCAATGATCATTGATTATCAAGACTGGCCAAGGAGCCAGGCATTGTGGCATGTGTCTGTTGTCCAGTTGTGGCAGGAGGATTGCTACAGTGACCAGCCTGGCAATATGAGTCTGCTTTCTTTACATAATGGAAAATAATGGGATTGCTCCACATCTCTACGGGGAGGGGCCAGAGATGTTGATCACACTTTTCAAGACAGAAGACAGACCATCCATAGGGATGGTGGGCAGTGCCACCTAGAAGGCCAGCTTGGGGCAGGACCTGTGAATGTGTGACAACAGGCAGCTTTCTGAATGACAAGAACAGTCAATCGAAGTTGAGAAGGGATGGAATGTGGTTGGGGATAGCACCTGGAGGCAGGGATGCTGGACGCACCATGAATGACCCCACAAGTGGTGCTTAATGTGCCTGGGTGCCTCTCTTTGGGCAAAGGGAAAGGCAGGAGGCTGCTGCTAACCCACCTCAAGCACCCTCCTGTCCATTTCCATGATACACCGTTGCAGCCCATGTTTTCTCAGCTGCCACAGAACTCAACTGCTTGTCCAAGAGGCATAGCTGACATGTGAATGGCGTTCTGGGACCATGGTGTGTCTGGGAGAAAGGTTTTCAGCCTGGCAGGTGGCTTTGAGCACAGCAGGTTGCCAGGGCCTGCAGAGGGAGATCAGAGAATAAGACAAAGGACCCACTGGGCCAGGAGCCCAGCGAGGGGGCCACAATCCCTATAGGGTCACTTGCAAGCAAAGTAGGCTACACTGTGTTGGGGTGTGGAGAGAGCACCTTTTCTTTTTTTTTTTTTTTTTTTTAANCTCTGAGAGTCAGGTTTCAGTGAGCATCGGATACTTGTCTGTTCTCCCTCCTTGAACCTGTCACTCAGGAGAAAATCATCAGCCTGCATCATGGCCTGGTGGAGGCTGATGCGAGCCTGCCAGCAGCTTAACAACAAAGGCTACTGGGAGTTTGGAGGGAGGGGATCTGACTTCTGCTGAAGGCCTGCTATTCACTGAGCATATGCTGGCCTCTGGCCTGTGTTCTCTCGTTGGATCTTCTTGGCAAAGCATCATAGAAGGACTGAACTTCTTTCTGATAGTTGAACAGATGCAGAGAGGTAGTGTTGCTTGCTTGATAGTGCGCAGCAAGTAGCCGGGAAAACTGGGTGCGTATCACCTGGTTTCAAAGCATTTTATTCTCCAGGCTTTTGTAACTGGGTAGCTGAGGGTCTACTCTCTGGAGGAGAATTGGCAGGTGTCAGCAGAGAGAGGTGATCCACCCCACCTGGCCAGGCAGAGCCCAGGCTTCATTCATTTCTAGGTTGTTCCATGTCCAGGACCTTGTCATCATTTGTAAGGCAGACGCCACATTGAACTTCCTCTGGAGGGTCGGAGAAGAGAGCAGAGGAGTCGCATTGCTGCACGCCACAAGTGTCCACTGTGTCATTGAATGGCTCTGGCTGGAAAGGTCTTTGCCAAGAGCCCCAAACCTCTGGTGACATTCATTGTGGATGAGGAAAGAGCCGTAGGTGGCCTGCCATTGCCCAGTGCTATAGACCGAGACCCAGACCCAGACCCAGGACACTGTATGCTGTACATAGTCTGAGTCCCAACACGACCTACTCAGCGCCACAGTCAGACAGTGGACCCTGTTCCCTATGGCTTCTTGGTACATATGTGGGAATGTGTGCCACACAGCCCATGAGTGTAGGGTCAGAGGACAAAACACCTTTTTTGTTTTTGTTTTTTAAACAATTGTTTTTAAGGCAAAGTAATTGGTGTTGCAGAATATTTGATAACATTGGGAACCCCAAGATCATGAACTGGAAAAAGCTTATTGTGGTGTGGCTCAGCCCTAGCAAACACCTTTAATCACACACGCTTTCTGTAAAAAGGATTAAATAAAGTCAACAATAGGTCAAGAGGAGGAGAAGCACAAAAACAGTATGCCTATAGTGTGGACTCTGGCCTAGGTTCTCTCAGCATCACAAAGCACCTGCTACAGAATCCTGGCTCCTCTCAGAACTTCTTACCCCACCCACTACCCTAAACCTCTCCAGCCCCTGAGCTTCATTTCCCTTCCCCCAGCTTCTTTTTTCTATATAACTCAGCCATTTTGCCTATGTGTTCTCTTGGCTCTGCTCTCGGATTCTTGGACATCTCTTTACTCTTGTGGTCTCCCCCTCTCTTCTCTTCCTCTTTCTTTCTTTTCATGACCCAGTCTATTCTCCTGGCCATGTGAGTCCGCACTCAATGCCTCTGGCTGTTCTCTCCCTCATATCTGCAGTAAAAACCTTTTCAACCATATATAGGAACAATCATGGCATTGCTTTTATTTATGTATTTTTTTCATTTATTCATATATGCCAAACCTGGGAGTGGCATATTTGAGTTCCCTTCCGAAGGACATGGCCTGTCTGAACCAAGGTGCTGACCTGCCTCTCCTAAGGTATGTATAGATCATCTGTTTCTGCTGGCCTCTGCCTACCCACCAAGTTTGACTCCAAATCTTAGAGTTCACCTCTTCAGCTGCTTCTTACTAGCTGTAACCACTGTGTCTCCTCATCTACATCGACTCTATAAATATCTGTCTAGCTCCCCAAGCCTCCTAGTCCACCTGCTACACTATCCATGTGGACATCTCTCTAAGACACGAATGGAACCTGCCTCTTTCCCCAAAGCTTTTCTCAGTCTGCATCTTAAGCTGCTCTCTCCTCTCCTCTGCTACTGGATAAATGTCACTCGGAGCTTCCTACCTTAACTAAGTCACACCTCTGTGCCAGGAGGCTCCTTTCACCCCAATGGGCCCCTGTGACATGGGAAGGGATGCCTCTCTTCTGTGGTTTGGGACATTTCTCTCAGTCTGCTTGGGAACACCCGGAATAAAATTCTTGTCACCGAGACACTTACCTCCTCTGCTCCCTTTGTCCTCAGCTCCGTTGGGAAGCTTCCTTGCCTCCCCATAGGAGCTGCTTGCTAAGTCCTGCGGCTCCTCTCTGCCCTTCTGGGCCTCAATGATTTTGGAATTCTCAGGAGGAATTCCTATCTGGCTCCTGCTCTTTCTCTCTTCTGGAACTTATAAGAACCATTCTTCTAGCGGAGTTCTGTTTTGCGACTCTTTCTCTTTTTCTCCTCAGACTCAGAGATTTGCTTCAAGCTTCACAGATTTTTTCAGTACAGCTCAGTGGTCAAAGTTGGTACACTTGCTTTCTAATTCCATCATGTGGTAACAGCTTCTGCCACTGTACAAACAAATGATCCCATTTCTCTAAAGTATACCTAAACTTTCTCTCTTCTCCATTACCCAAAGCCTCTTATCTCTAAGGTTTTTCTGCTTTCCACTCTTAAAAATCTTTCATCTCTATGATTTATTTGTTCTCTGCTCTAAAAAAGACAAATCTCTTAGAACTATGTTGTAAACTCTTTCAGGATTTGTAAGTTCATTGGGTATGGTTTTAAAAAAAAAGATCTCTAAAATTTGTAACCAAAAGCCATCTTAAAACTTGTAACCAAAGTTGATAATTTATAAATCTATACATAGGTAATATTAATTAGCTATGATATATATGTGATTCAACTCTTGTTTAATAAAATAGATATTTTTAAATAGCAACCACGTGGTTCTCCTCCATCTTGGCTGATGACCTAATTAGGATGGAAGCAACCATGTGGTTGGCAATCATCAGGTTAAAAGAGAATAATAAATAAGGTTTATGAATTCCTAAGGTTATAAATGTATAAGCAAAACTGACTTAAGATCTATATACTACCACTTATGTCTTTGCTAATTGTTCAACATCAAGCTTCTAAAAAGTTTAAATAAGGAACAACTGTTTTTTAAAAAAAAAGCCTATTTACTTATTTTATGTATATGAGTACACTATATATATCTTCAGACACACCAGAAGAAGGCATCAGATCCCATTACAGATGGTTGGGAGCTACCATGTGGTAGCTGGGAATTGAACTTAGGACCTCTGGAAGAGCAGTCAGTACCCTTAACCACTGAGCCATCTCTCCAGCTTGGAACAACATATTTAATGAGTAAGGTTTATGATTTCCTAAGAACAACTCAGGTTCACAATAATGACTTGAAGATGTGTGTGCAGCCTCTTTGTCTTGCTGACTTTGCTAAGCTTTAGCTGCTTGGAGAAGTGGACACATACCTCATCCTTAGCTCAGAAGCTATCTCCAACTGAAAACCAATTGCAAACAAAAATTTAGATTTCTCCAAGGGAGTCTCACTGAGTTAACAAACTATTCTTATTTTTTCTTACATAATTTTTTTATTCATTCTTTGTGAATTTCATATCACGTACCCCAATTCCACTCATTTCCCAGTCCTTCCATATACGTCATCCACTCCTCTAACCTCCCCCATAAAAGAAAATTAAAAAATAAAAGTTAAAACATTCAAACATGTATCCATGGAAATTGCAGTATGTCATGGTGTGTAATGCACACACCCCTTGGCCCACACAGGTTTACTTGCAAACGTCCATTGCAGTGTTTATTCCATTGGTCTGGTTCGAGGCCTCTGCTTCTGCTACATTATCAACACAGGATTCTCACTGAAATTCTTCCTGGACAACGTGCTGTTGCCCTCAGTCATGGAGATTCTGCAGCTTTGGTTCTGCAGGACCAGCTCCTTCGTGTGCTCCAGCAGCTCATAGATGGGGTAAATGTTGGTAAAATCTAAGTCAAAGCCCTGGATCTGGGCCTGGGTGGTATCTCAGTTGGTCAGCCTGCCAGTTCTCCTAGGCAGTGGCCAGTGAGGAGCAAGGTCAGCTCAGTGCAGCCCTCAAACATCAACATAGCTTCAGGCAACAACCCAGACCACAGACATCTGCATGGCCTTTGGTGGAAACATGGGACATGGATGTTGGCACAGATGCCTCCTGTGGTAGGATCATGGACGCAGACATGGCCCTTGTGGCAGAATGGCTTAGACATCACTATGGCCTCAAGTGTCAGCACAGGCCTCCCATAACAAGCTGTTCTCACATCCGTGGTGTTTCCAGTTCTGTCTCTCTTCATAGAACACAAACCATTCTGCTTCTCTTTCTCCAGCATCTCTCCATCACATACTTGCTCATTGTAGTGGTGCCCACAAGGCTGGGCATGAGGCCTACCCGCAAACTAATCTTGTGTTAGGCCTCATGCCTAGCCATAGACAGCCAACAGGAAATGAATTCAGAGGTATCTTTGGAGGTTCTCTGTCTGATAATGTTGAGTCTGGGCTTTTCTTTTTATATTTTATGTTTATTCTTTTTTATTTTATTTTTTGTACTTAGAATTTTAATGAAATGTTACTGTAAACATATCAATCATTTTACCCACATGAAGGTGACTTTTGTAAAACGTAATTAGTACCTTTCTTAAGCACAGTTTTCGAAAGATTCATTTGTCCTAGTACCTTACATCCAACTTTCTTTTTTTTTCCTTTTTTATTAGATATTTTCTTCATTTACATTTCAAATGCTATCCCCAAAGCCCCCTATTCTCTCTCCCCTCCCTGCTCCCCAACCCCACTCCTGCTTCCTGGCCCTGGCATTTCCCTGTACTGTAGCATATGATATTTTCAAGACCAAGGGCCTCTCGTCCCATTGATGGCTGACTAGGCCATCCTCTGCTACATATGCATCTAGAGACACAAACTCTGGGGGTACTGGTTAGTTCATATTGTTGTTCTTCTTATAGGGTTGCAGACCCCTTTAGCTCCTTGGGTACTTTCTCTAGCTCCTTCATTAGGGGCCCTGTGTTCCATCCAAGAGATGACTGTGAGCATCCACTTCTGTATTTGCCAAGCATAGCCTCATAAGGGAGAGCTATATCAGGGTCCTGTCAGCAAAATCTTTCTGGCATATGCAATAGTGTCTGGGTTTGGTGGTTGTATATAGGATGGATCCCCATGTGGGGCAGTCTCTGGATGGTCCTTCCTTCTGTCTCAGCTCTGAACTTTGTCTCTGTAACTCCTTCCATGGGTATTTTGTTCCCCATTCTAAGAAGAAGGAAGACCAAAGTGTGGATACTTTATGCTTATTTTTTATTTTATTTGTATTAAAAAAATTCTGTTCTTTATTTACTTCATTTCTTTTTCTTCTTTTCTCTTTCTCTCTTCCTCTCTCTTTACCTTACAGGTCTTTGCATATAGATTATGGTCCCTCCCCAACTTTTGGGGGATTCCTGAGTGTGTGAACGAGTGTGTCTCTGCATCTGTATCTGTCTCTTGTGCCTTTTCTGCCTGTATTTTTATATTATCCTGTTTGAATGTGTTTGTTTTTTTATCTTATAATATTCTGTTTTATTACTAAACATTTCTAGAAGCCTGTTTGTTTTCTAATGTGAGACAGAAAGGGAGTTGGATGGACTTGGGTGTGGGAGGATTGAGAAGAGTAGAAGGAAGAGGAAACATAAAGAAAACACATTTTCAAAATAAGGGGGCTGGAGAGATGGTTCAGTGATCAAGAGCACTGATTGCTCTTCCAGAGGTTCTGAGTTTAATTCCCAGCAACCACGTGGTGGCTCACAACCATTTGTTACGGGATCTGATGCCTTCTTCTGGTGTGTCTGAAGACAGCTACAGTGTACTCATATACATAAAATAAATAATTCTTTTAAAAATTAATGAATAAAATAAGCCATAAAATTAAAAGTAGTAGAGATTACAATTATTAGCCTAATAACTAAAGGAACAATAATAAGGTGACTTGATTTGCCAAATTGCTTATTTATATATATTTTTGATTTCGAAGTAAACCAACTTTTAGGCAAGATCTCTGAAGAAAGTGAGTCACACAACTGATTTTCATCATTCAGACCCACAATTAAAACTCAAGATTTCCATCTTTCTCATGTGTGTGTGTGTGTGTGTGTGTGTGCATGTGTAGAAAAGTGAAATTAGCCCATATCTATCACTTTCCACAAAACTAACTTCCAGTGGATCAAAGACCATTGTGTAAAACCTGAAACTGCTACAAGCAAACATAGGTGGTGCCTATGGGACATAGAAGTCGACTTTCTACCCAAAGAACTCAAGGGGTCTCCAACCCTATAGGTGGAACAACAATATGAACTAACCAGTATCCCCAGAGCTCATGTCTCTAGCTGCATATGTAGCAGAAGATGGCCTAGTCGGCCATCATTGGGAAGAGAGGCTCCTTGGTCTTGCAAACTTTATATGCCCCAGTACAGGGGGATGCCAGGGCCAAGAAGTGAGAGTGGGTGGGTAGGGGAGCAGGGCAGGGGGTATGGGAGAGGGTATAGGGAACTTTCAGGATAGCATTTGATATGTAAATAAAGAAAATATCTAATAATAATAATAAAAAGAAATCGACTTTCTGAATAGGACTTCATTGGTCCAAGAATTAAGGCCAGCTATTGACAACTAAAACCAAAAAGCTCCTAGACAGGTAAAGAAACAATCAGTTTGTTTAAGAGGAAGCCCACAGACTAGAAGCAAATCTTTGTTAGTTATATACTTAACAGAGGTTTAATATTCAGAATATACAAAGAGCTAAAAACAAACAAAAACAAACAAAAACCACAAAACAAACAAACAAAATTAAAAGAAAACAAATTAAAAAAAATCTCAAAATAAAAACCAGTCATATCCAAACAGCTCATTTAAAAAATTGGCTTGTATATGTAGTAGAGGATGGCCTAGTCAGCCATCAATGGGAGGAGAGGCCCTTGGTCTTGGGAAGATCATATGCCCCAGTACAGGGGAATGCCAGGGCCAGGAAGCAGGAGTGGGGTTGGGAGGCAGGGAGGGGAGAGAGAATAGGGGGCTTTGGGGTTAACATTTGAAATGTAAATGAAGAAAATATCTAAAAAAAAAGAGACAAAATTAACTAAAAAAATCAGTAATTCTCCTTTATACAAATGATAAATGGGCCTCGAAAGAAATTAGGGAAATGATATCCTTTACAATAGCTACAAATAATATAAAATATCTTGGTGTAACTCTAACCAAGTAAGTGAAAGACATGAATGACAAGAACTTCAAGTCTCTGAAGACAGAAATTAAGGAAGGTATCCGAAGATGGAAAGATCTCCCATGCTCATGGATCAGTAGGACTAACATAGTGAAAATGCCCATCTTACTAAAAGCAACATACAGATTCAATGTAATTCCCACTGAAATTATAGCACAATTCTTTACAGACCTTGAAAGAGTAATGCTCAACTTCATATGGAAAAAGAAAAAAAAATCCATGATAGAACAGCCCTGAACTTCTGGAAGTATCACCATCTCTGACCTCAAGCTGTACTACAGAGCAATAGTGATAAAAACTGCATGGCATTGCTATAGGAACAGAAACGTTCATCAATAGAATTGAATTAAAGACCCTGAAATAAACCCACATACCTACAGACACTTGACATTTGATAAGAAGGCAAAAATCATACAATAGAAAAAAAAAGCATCTTCAACAAATGGTGCTGGTTTAACTGGATATAAACATGTAGAAGAATGAAAATAGATCTATATCTATCACCTGAACAAAACTCAAGTCCAAATAGATCAAAGACCTCAATATAAAATTGGATACACTAAATCTAATAAAACAGAAAGTCAGAAATAATCTTGAACTTATTGGTACAGGAGACAACTTAGTGAACAGAACACCAATGTCCCAGGCTCTAAGATCAACAATTGATAAATGGGACTTCATGAAACTGAACAGCTTCTGTAAGGCAAAAGGCATTGTCAATACAACAAAAGAGTAGCTTATAGATTGGGAAAGGACCTTTACCAACCCTATATCTGACAGAGGGCTAATATCCAAAATTTATGAAGAACTCAAGAAATTAGACACTGACAATCCAAATAACTCAATTAGAATGGGGTACAGAGCTAAACAGAGAATTCTCAACAGAGGAATCTTGAATGGTTAAGAAGCACTTAAAGAAATGTTCAATGTTCTTAGCCATTAGGGAAATGCAAATCAAAACAACTATCAGGCTCCATCTTACACTCATCAGAATGGCTAAGATCACAAACTCAAGTGACATCACATGCTGGAAAGGATGTGGAACAAAGCTAACATTCCTCCATTGCTGGTGGGAGTGCAAACTTCTGTAACTATTTTGGAACTGTATTAAAGGGCCTTAACATTAAGAACTACGATGAAGAAGGTTTAGGAGATCAAACTCAGGTTGCTAGGGCTTGCAGAGCAAGTGCTTTTCCCTGCTGAGCCACCTGAGTCACCACTACTTTAATCATTGGCATGACCCAGAAGCCCAAGCTAGTTCATCAACACTGGACACTTATCAGCTATTTTGATTTTGAGTCATATTTGTGTCTTGCCCTATTCTGTGGCTTGTGGCTTAAACACTCATTTAGTTTATCCCCTTTGTCACAGTGGTTCTGTTTTGCTTCCTCTGCTATAAACTGGGCAGCAATTCTTGAGACCTTTTGTCACCTCCTTTCTGGAGTATCTGCAGATGAACCCTGGGATCCTTTCAGTAAAGAGGTGTCCTCAAATGGCCTCCTCAGCTGTGAGGTGGCTGTAGTGATTCCAGAGCCCAGAAGGGCCTGGGTGTCTTAAAGTGTATTTATTTGCCTAGGATTGATTCATCTAGAAGTTTCTGCTTCAGTTGCTGCCATCTCCTGGTGAAAGGTGTCAGGTGCACCGGGAAACATCTTGAGCATCTAAGGTTTTTCTGTTTGTTTTGCTTTGTCTGTTATTTTTAGATATTTATATCTTTAATAGTTTGTTCCAAGCGGCTTTTGAACTCTCAGTCAGCACCTGTCTAATCACCTTGCCTCACTCAAACTCCTTGTGTTAGATTATAGTCTAGTAATGTGTACAGGCCGCAACCACAGTACTTACATGCATTGGATTGAAGAGATGTTTAAATGTATGGAAGGAAAAAGAAATCAAAACACAACAAAACTGTAGTGGAGTTTGAAACACGAACAACACTATAAGAAATGCTAGAGATTTGTGAACATCACCAAATATTTAAGAAAGAGGATTGAAAACATGTTAGCAGAAGGTCATGATCTACCTATGTTACCTGGTCAATAATTCAACCTTACAAACTTTCAAATAATTCTTCAAAGCTACATATTTCCAATTTGTATATGTTTTAGCCTGTTCCTGAGTCCGTAACAAAATATCTTCTATATGACTCAGGTCATTTTATTTATTATTTATTTCTATATGTAAGTATACTGTAGCTATCTTCAGACACACTAGGAGAGGGCGTCAGATGTCATTAAAGATGGTTGTAAGCCACCATGTGGTTGCTGGGATTTGAACTCAGGACCTCTAGAAGAGAAGTCAGTGCTCTTAACCGCTGAGCCATCTCTCCAGCCCTTCAGGTCATTTTATATGGTTCGGTGACCTGAGAAGTCCAAGTTAAAGGCTCATGCAGATTTGGTGTTGGTTGGGCATCTATTCCTTCTTGGTGTGGCCTCATGCTGTAGAAGAGAGGGAAGATGGAGCACACTCCCTCCACCTTCTCTAGAAGGGCTCTGATACTTTCATGTAAGCCCAACACTAGAGACTTACTAAATGCTGCCACTACTGAGTCTGGGCAATGATGCCACTATCCAGGTCTTAACAGTATGTTAGTAGCATGAAGAAGTGTGCTCTAACCAGTGCTGATTAATGCCCACCCTGAGAATGTCAACAGACTGTCTACAGGTTTAGAAAAGTAAATTCCAGGTTTGAGTCACTTCTTTCTGATTCTCTAAGATACATTTTAGTCAGGTGACAGATTGAGAATATATAGTCTTATTTTTGTCTTTAAAAGTTGGGGAATAAAAGCCAGTCATGGTGCCTCTTCTCTTTAATCTCAGCACTGGGGAGGCAGGAGGACTCCCACATTTGAGGGGCAGCCTGAACTACACAGTGAATTCCAGGACAGCCAGGGCTACACAGGGAAACCAGGTGTTCAAAACCAAAGCCAAAGCCAAAGCCAAAGCCAAAGCCCCAAACCCAAACAAACAAACAAACAAACAAACAAACAAACGGTGGGGGATAAACTCAGACAACTGATACTGTTTTATTATTGCTTGGTTGTACTGGGGATTGAACCGAAAGCCTCATATTCTAGGCAAGTTCTCTACTACAGGACACACCCTTGTCCCCTCTATTATATATATTTTGAGGCAAGGGCTCACTAAATTGCCCAGGTTGTCCTTGAAGTCATGGTCATCCAGGCAGACTTTGAACTTGTGAATTTTCTGCTATAGGCTCCTGAATAGTTGGGATTGTAATCTTGTGCCACCAGGCCTAGTGTGATGCTGGGTGCATTGTTTTGCTATAGTTCGGTTTTTAAGTGATATAGCAGATAAACTTTCAATTAAGCTTTTATTTTTGCTATATTTAAGGTTTTAAATGTTGTGGTATATAAATCACTCCTTTATGTGCTTACGTGACAGGTATACACATCATCTGTGTTGCGCCTGTCTTTGCATTATTAGACTTAGATAAACTTCAAGATATCAAGACAAGCCCTAACTTTTTGATATTAGTATTCCCCAGCAGTTTGTCACATTTACTGATTGTGTGTGACAAAGGATAACTCTCAGGAATCAGTTCTCATTCCACCATGTGGATTCTGGGGAGGAGACGCAGGCCGGGATTGAGGGCAAGCACCATTCCTCCACTGAGCTAATAGGACTTGTGTGAGAGTTGGTAAGGGCATTTCCTCCTTTGAAGTGGGCACTTGGCTTCGTAACTAAGTACATTATTTTTTGAAAGTTGTTTAACCGTTCTGAACCTCAGACGTCAATTGTGAAGTGGGGAGAATTAATCTAGAAAATTAAGAGCCAGATTGCTGGGATTGGTCTCATGTGCTGTGTATTCAGATGCTGTATCCTGTGCCCCAAGATGAGGTTGCAGTCTAGACATAGCCATTGTATTGACCTATGTGTTATAAAGAATGCTTCCTAGTAATTTCTGACTGGGTAATAAAAAGCTAGAGTCTATGGCTGCATATGAGAGAGAGAAAGGCTAGACTTGAGATCAAGTAGTGCGTCTCAGGTAGGGTCCTTGAGGGAGGAGAGAAGAGATAAAAGTAGGTTGCCATGAGGCAGGATGGACCTTGAGGATGTGCTGAGCACGTGGCCAAGAGAAGCTTGCCCTGAGGACACACACGGAGCAGAGCAAACAGAGCAAGACTCAGTTAGCAAATAGTGGGGACATTTATCTGGTTATTAATAACCTAGGCACATTATAATAGTCTCAGATCCTGTCCAATTTAGGTTTGTAGCTTGTTAATAAATTCTGATGTCTTGGTGTTGTTTACTTGGGAGCTAAATGGGAAAGAGTAAACCTCCTGTAAAATTACTTTAGTACCAGAGAGATGACTCAGCCTAACATTACAAGCACACAATGCTCTTCCAGAGGACTTGAGTTTGATTCCAAGTACCAGTGTTAAGTGGCTCAAAGTGGTCTGTCACTTTAGCTCCTGGGGATCTGACAACTTAACCTCTGCAGGCACCCCAACGTGTCGCATGCTCATACCCACAAACACACCTTTAAATAAATAAATGGGAGAATTAAACTGGAGGTTTTTAAGGATTCAATAATAGTGTGCATTTAGTTTTTAATACTTCAATAAAAGATAGCTGCAGATAATGAGATTTAGCCCTTAGGTTTCAAAACTGAGTAATTTCATTCTTGTGATAACAAAGATCTGATATGTCACTCTCACTTAACCGAAGAACTTTAAGTCTCAGTTATTGTAACTGTAACATGGAATATGGTGATTTTAGTAATCACCTTTACTGGACACACAAGTTTTTTATTTTAAAATTTAATTTTGTNTTTTTTTTTTTTTTTTTGAGACAGGGTTTCTCTGTATAGTCCTGGCTGTCCTGGAACTCACTTTGTAGACCAGGCTGGCCTGGAACTCAGAAATCTACCTGTCTCTGCCTCCTGAGTGCTGGGATTAAAGGCGGGCACCACCACTGCCCGGCTGTTACTAGCTATCTTATTAAATCTAGTTAGAACATGGATTCTGGGAAGATGGCTCAGTGGTTAAGAGCACTTGCTGCTCTTCTAGAGGGTGTGGGTTCAATTCCCACCAGCCATATGATGTCTCATAACCAGCTCTAAGTGCATCCAATGCCCTCCTCTAGCTTCCACAGTACTGGGCACAAATGTGGTGCACAGATATATGCATGGACAAAACATTCATATACATTAAAAAAACTAGTTTGGTCAGGAATTACAATTTTTGCCTTTACCTAATATCAGTCACTCAGTGGTGCAGGTACCTAAGGACTATCCACTGAAATACGCACCCGAATGCACGTTAGATTAGTGTGTATGGTTAGGGGATCTAGAAGAGCATATTAAACATGCAACTTATATTTATCCAAAATGAATTTCCACTCATGTCAAATACACTGAATAGACTAAAGTCTTCACTGGGTCTGCTTGTCTGACCAAGTAGACTTACGTGCTGTGAAAGAGGAAGTGTTGGGAACTCACGGATAGGCCATGCTGGTTGCTGGGACCCCTTTTTTACTTTCAGTGTTTTTGTGTCTCGTAAATAAATTTTTATAACATAATTCCCAAATTACTTAAAGATAATAATCCAAGCCGGAGCAATCCACCACGCGTATGAGAAAACTGATGCTTCTAGATTTCATCTTAGTTGTGGTTGCAATCTAAGCAGTGTAGTCCCTAAATTAGAAATGACCACTGATGGGCTGGAGACATGGCTCAGCAGGTAAGAGCAAGCACTGTGCAAGACTGAGGGTGCGGGCTTAGTTATCAGAATCTATTCGAAAGTCTGGCATGGCCATGCACCAGCCTTTACCACACAGATGTGCAAGACAGATGAAAGAGGATCCCTGGGCCTTACTAGATGTCAGTCCAGTTCCAGGTTCAGTGAGATATCATGTCTCATAGGAATAAGACAGAAAATGATAGCCAGGACACCTGATGTCTTCTTCCTCTAGCTTTTATGTGTATATGCATCTCATACACCCTTACATATGTCTGCCCACATATGCACATACATAAATACATACATATAATGATTATAAATGCTACATAAAATATGAATTTACATGCAGTACAGTTAAAAATGTAACGTATCCTTTTGGGGGATGTATCTTCAGATCTTTTATAGATTCATACCATGAAACTATCAAATAGCAGGATATTTTAAAAGGAAATGTTTCTATATTTCTGAGAGTTTTCCCCATGTGATGTTAAAAGAATACAGTTTTAAGAGATTGTTGTATTATAGTCCTTCACACATTACATAGACTAGCCAACTGAGATTTTTTTATGCACCCCAAATCACCTATTTCTTTCCTCTTTTCTATTTGAAAAGTATATTGTAGGAAGAACAGATAATCCTGCAAAATAAATAGGTCTTCACTCCCAGTAATAAGCAAATGGTTTTGGAAGGTCAATGCTTTATAGTTAAAATATCACATGTTACAAATGACCCCAAATGCACAGAACTCTAACTCACAGAAATCCTCCTGCCTCTGCCCTTAGGGTGGTGGAATTAAAGGTTTGTGCAGCCACCACACCTCATATAGAAAGTGCACATTCTTTTTTTTTTTTTTAGATTTATTTATTTTATGTAAGTAAGTACACTGTAGCTGTCCTCAGACACTCCAGAAGAGGGCGTCAGATCTCGTTACGGATGTTTTTGAGCCACTATGTAGTTGCTGGGATTTGAACTCAGGACCTTCGGAAGAGCAGTCAGTGCTCTTACCCGCTGAGCCATCTCACCAGCACATTCTAATAATTCTTATTCTAGGTTTGGAGACATAATATTAAGATAATCTGGTTATATCTGCTCAAAAAAA
>LR750811.1:139691-237100 GCA_902729485.2 Mus minutoides | reverse complement strand
CACTCCAGAAGAGGGCGTCAGATCTCGTTACGGATGTTTTTGAGCCACTATGTAGTTGCTGGGATTTGAACTCAGGACCTTCGGAAGAGCAGTCAGTGCTCTTACCCGCTGAGCCATCTCACCAGCACATTCTAATAATTCTTATTCTAGGTTTGGAGACATAATATTAAGATAATCTGGTTATATCTGCTCAAAAAAATCTCTTTTTAAAAACTTTATTTTTATTTTTATTTTTATTTTTTCCCAACTTTTATTAGATATTTTCTTCATTTACATTTCAAGTGTTATCCAGAAAGTTCCCTATACCCTCCCCCCTCCCGGCCCTGCTCCCCTACCCACCCACTCCTACATCTTGGCTCTGGCGTTCCCCTGTACTAATTATTTCCCCTTTTTAGAGTAAGGACCCAATTATTGTCAGCAATTCCATAGTCAAGGTTAAATCTCCAGCTCTTGGCTAAAAATGCGACAGGGCCCCTATCTTGCCAGTGTCATCACTAACACTTAATTTTACCCACAGGTGGCAATGTCAGGACTAGCCAATGCAAATTCACATGAAAAGCTCCTTCCCACTCTCCAAGGTTTATATAGTCCTTGTTACCCCAAATATAATATGTATGCACAAGTGTGCCACTGAATAACAGAGCAGTTTCACTGAATACCATCTAAAAGAGCTGTAACATTGAAATCCTTGGAGAAGGCTAACCAATATACCTTTGTGCTCACAGTCAAACCAAGATCCTGTCAACCCACACTCTATAAGCTCAGATTAATTCTTTTTCTCCCTGTGTGCAGCCTGGATACCCTGAGGGAGGAAGCAGAATACGGAACCACACAAAATGTTTGGATCTGCTACAGTATGTTGTAACCAGGTGTACTGGCTGATTTTGTGTGTCAACTTGACACAAGCTAAAGTCATCAGAAAGGAAGGAGTCTCATTGAGGAATGCCTCCATGTGATCCAGCTTTAAGGCATCTTCTAAATTAGTAATCGTTGTAGAAGCGTCCAACCCATTGTGAGTGGTGCCATCTCTGGTGGTCCTGGGTTCTATAAGAAAGCAGGATGAACAAGTCATGCGAAGCAAGCCCATAAGCAGTACCCTCCATGGCCTCTGCATCAGTTCTTGCCTCCAGGTTCTAGTCCTGCCTTAGTTCCTTTCCTGACTTTCTCCAATGATAGACTATGATCTGAAAGTATAAGCTGAATAAACCCTTTCCTCTCCAACTTGCTTTTTGGTTATGGTGTGTTTTGGGAAATATTAAAATATGAACCCGCCAACTCTTAGTGGGGCCAGGCCATGCTCCCATGCTCCTGCCTCCACTAACAACTCTCTAGAGCTAGCCCCTGTGCCAGGTGATCTCATTCTCTCACTCTCTCAGTCTGCCAACTTGCCAACCCTGAGAGGTCACATGGCTCCCACTGGGCCATCTCTTGGACGGCCCCCCCAATTCCTCTCGCATCAAACACAATTTACAAGGTGCCAATACAAAATTTCAGAACCAAATGATAATGATAAAGCTTTAACCCAATTATCCTAACCTTTTAATAGCACCATGTCAGCCTCCATTCTGGTTCTTTTTCCCCTCCTCAGACCTCTCTCTCTCTGTCTCAACTCCTAGCTCTGCCTCGCTTCTCCTGTCCAATCACAAGCCTCCCTTCTCCTGTCCAATCACAAGCCTCCCACTGTGATTGGACAGGGAAAATCCTGCAACATTGGTACTTCATTGCAGTACTAGGAACTCTAAGACACCAGGAGACAATAAGGATTAATATGTTGAGAATGTTAGCTTATGCCTTTAATCCTAGCATCCAGTAGGAAGTAGCAGACAGATTTCTGTGACCTTGAGGCCAGCCTGGTCTACATAGTTACAGGACAGCCAGGGCTACATGCTGCCTCAAAAAGGCAGTGGGAGGGGAATAGTATAAATGGGCCAGTAAGGTGGCTCAGTGGGTAAAAGCACTTGCCACCAAATCAGGTTAATGAATCCGTGTTGTAGGAGTGAAATGACTCCCTCATTGTCTTCTGACCTCCATATGCATGCCTCACATACCCACTCACTATAAATAAATAAATAAACAAATAAAGTAAAAAACAAACAAAGAAACAAACAAACCAGTGAGAGGCTGGAGAGGTGGCTCAGTGGTTAAGAGCACTGACTGTTCTTTCAGAGAACCCAGGTTCAATTCCCAGCACCCACATGGCAGCTCACAACTGTAACTCCAGTTCCAGGGAAATCCACCACCCTCACACAGACATACATGCAGGGAAAAAAAACCCCAATTCTCATAAAATTAATTATTTGAAAGCTAGAGTTGGAAAATCCACCTTAAAAAAGGATAGAAACGAATATATCACTGCTGGCAGAGTGGTGGCCTTTGCCTGGTTCTTCACATTAATGAGCAGGAACAATGCAATTCCCTTTGTCTGATTGGCTTGACATCTTGAAAAAGAAATTTGTGTTCCGTTACTGGCAACTAAAACTGGTGCTAAATGGTAAGTTTCTCTTTTCTTTAGTTTTTTGGAAGCCCATTTTTTTAGGATTTAAAATGTAGAGTTTGCTACTCTGACTCAATTGGGTTGTACTTCATTTATGCTATGTTACAATCCATAAAAAATATAGTAAGTGGTAGGTCCAATAACAGCTTTTCCCTGGGACTGTTCCCTCAGTTACAGAACTTTAAAGGTTGGAAAAGTGTAGTGTGACAGGTGAAGATAGTGCACAGCTTCCTCCATCTAGTATTCTTGATGAGGTCATTTCAGGTTTAACTTGAATTTGATCTCCTTGATGGGGAATCCCATAGAAAATGGCCAAACTCTATTCTAGGAGCCCAAGGTCAAGATGCCCTAGCTGACTTATCATAGCTTCTGTTAAACTACTTGTTTCTTTGAATGCCCCCTGTATCTGATGAGCAAGATGCCAAGATGTGGATTTTGCCTTCAAAACTCAGTGCCCTGGACACCTGGGGCTACACCTGGGTCCCTAAATACCCGAGTGTAGTCCCAGCCAGCTGGAACAAAGACTTTCAATTGGGTGTAAACTGTGTCTGAATGGTCATTTCTGGTAGGACCCCTGTTACAATAGCTCATTGGCCAAACTTGCCAGAAGTAGGACAAACTAAGAAAAGGTTTTTATGTTTTTAAGGTGTGTGTGTGTGTGTGTGTGTGTGTGTTGCTGTGGATTGGCCCCAAGGCCTTGTTCTGGTTAGGCTAGTTTTCTACCATCTGCTCATCATCTTTTGTTAAAAGGTTTTGTTAAAAAAGAAAAGAATAAAAGTAAAAGAATACATAGGCATAAAGCAGGAAATACTATCGTATCATTTACAGAAAAAATTTTCCAACTCTTGAAAAGCCACACAGTGATGTCATCTGATGAAGCTGAGATTAAAGTTTCACTAAGGAAAGCGCTATTAAGTTAGCATTTTAATGCCTTTGAAAAGTATTATAGGTAGCTTTGTAAAGCTTTTTCCACAGAGGAAGATGAATCCTATCTTTAAATTCAATCTTTTTGCAATACAGTTCAGTTTATTACATTCTATTGTTAAAAGGATATGAATGGTATGAATGAGACAGGGTCTCAGAGCAGTTAAAATCTACACAGGGAGTCAACTCTCTATGCAACACCCAGATAAAAAATAAGAGCCTGTATACATAAGATTATACATATGTGTGTGTGTGTACTTGCATGTAGTGTTGGAGCCCAGTGTCTCTGGAGTACCAAGTAAGTTCTATGCCTTGGAATTACAGAGCCAGCACTTAAACTTTTATATGTATCTGTGGGAACTTAAAAGGGGTCTGGGGAAGGAGGAGGAGGGAGGATAGCAGGCGGACATGGGAGGGCTGCCAGATGGTTTCCACTCGGCCCCAGGTGGGCATCTAAGCCACTGACCCCACTCAACAGGGGGTGAACAAGCAGCAGCCTCTGACCTGGGAGCCCCGGGGTTACACCCTGTGCCTTGAGGTTATGGGAAAGAGGGCTGAGGGAGAGAGGTTCCCACACAGGTGAGAGTCTGCGCAGCAGGCCTTGATGAGCAGAGACTGTCCATGGTTTTGGAGCTTTATTATAGAAAGGCAGGGGGAAAGAGAGAAGGTGGAGAGAGGGGAGGGAGAGAGAGAGAGAGAGAGAGAGAGAGAGAGAGAGAGAGAGAGAGAAAGAGAGAGGAGAGGAGAAGACAAAGAGAGGAGAGAGGAGTGAGAGTGAGAGAGCAAGGGGGGCCAAACAGCCCCCTTTAAAGTATGCTGCTATCTTTTCTGTTGCTAGGTAACTGGGGAGGAGTTTAGCCCGAAGGTCAGAAGCTTGGGACATTGCCTACGTGACTGCTAGCCATACACTTCTCCTGTGGGGGGTGGGGGCTGAGGGGAGACATGAGAGAACTCCTTCCATCCCATGTAGGTAAATTATCACCACCAGGTCCCGGGGTTCAACGTCTCAGCTCAACTGGAGACCAGACTGTCTGTGTATAGCCCAATGCCCAACATGTATCCTTTTATTTATTTATTTTTTTCCTAGAGCGGGCCAGACAGTAGATAGTTGGAAATGTGTGTCAGGAATTCAAAAGGAGAGGAGTAAAGGAACGAACATGCAGCAACCGCTTTCTATGTTGTATTTTATTTATTTATCATCCCCAAAGGTAGATGCTGTTTGTTGTACCTCGATACTAAGGTTGTAGTCTACCATGTCCAGACAGTTTTCCTGAGCTCTGCACAAAATGGAGGACTTCCTTTTCTTAGGAGGCTTCCTTTTCTCTACCTAATCTGTGAAGCCTGACCCCCAGTCTTCTACTATCTGAGGAATGTCATGTAATCCCTGGAGAAATTATAGGTTCAACTTCCTAGAACGCCTCTCCATGCAAGTGAGTACCTTAAGCCTCAGTCAATAAAACATCACTGTTTTAGTTAGGGTTTCCATAATTACTTTCAATTAGGTATAAACTGTCTGAATGGTCATTACTGTGAAGAGGCACCATGACCAAGGCAACTCTTATAGGACAACATTTAGTTGGGGCTGGCATACAGGGTCATAGGTTCAGTCTACTATCATTAAGGCAGGCGTGTTGAGGGAGGAGCTGAGAGTTTTATATCTTGATCTGAAGGCCGATAGAAGAGTAGCTAGGAGAATGGTCTCAAAACCCACTCCCACAGTGACACCCTTCTTCCAATAAGGCCACACCTCCTAGTAGTGCCACTCCCTGGGCCAAGCATATTCAAACCACCCAAGTCATTCTAAGAAGAAACCCTTTCCACTTTCCAAGATTCATAAATATAAGCCCTATATTCATCCCAAATAAAGTGTTTGTGTAGAAGCTGGTTCATTGAATGTCATTTTAAAGAGCTATAACACTGAAATCTTTAGAGAAGACCTCCTCCTAGCATTCACTGCTGGACTGGGGTCCTGCTGGACCACCCATTCTGGGCTTTGTTTCATCCTTTTCCTGCTCAGTGTGCACTGGTGCCTGGACACTCTGAGGGAAGACTCAAGACTGTGGAACTCAGCTTCATCCATCCTTCCCTGCGCAGACATCCCAAGGGAAGAGGCAAAAATGGGATCTACAGCTGTTTTGTTCTACTTTAGGTTCTATTCTGGCCAGCGTGGCTTTGTGCAGGGAAGTCAGAGCCAAAAGGGAAGAGTAGGAAATGACTCCCAAATGAATTCGTAGCTGGTCAGAGTAGACAAGAAGAGAAAAAGTTCAAAAATAAAGCCTTAGGGACTGCTGAGGGAGAAGAGGCAAACTCGGAAAGTCAGGGTCGGAATGTATAAAGATAAGTAAAAGGGAGGAGTTTCACGAAGGCTTACAACTTTTGAAGAAGCTTCTACACCTTGAAGGAGGGCACACACCAAGGTGAAAAGGACACACCAAGGTGAAAAGGAGGAAGTAATTGAACTGGGGCAGCAGGATACAGGGGTATTTTATAGTTTTGTTCGATTCGGTAGCCAATTGTCATACATGGGTGTTCCAATTGAATTAAAAGTAAATAAAACACTTACAATTCAAGATTTTTTTGTTAAATTGTATTTGCTACAATTTAAAATGCTCAAAGTCACCAAACTGGTGTCCACCACACTGGACAGCTAAAAGTATGAAATATTCTGTGTTTGCAGATCACTGCTAGTGTCTAGTTTTGAAAGTGTCCAATAATGCAGAAGCCAGGGAACCCTCTTGTCTGTGTGCTGGATAGTTTTATACCAACAGGACACAAATTAAAGTCATCAGAGAGGTGGGAACCTCAATTAAGAAAATGCCACCATGAGATTGGCTGTTGGCAAGCCTTTAGGGCATTTTTAAAATCAGTAATTGACATCTCATTGTGGATGGTGCCACCCCTGGGCTGGTGGTCCTGAGTTCTATAAGAAAGCGGGCTGAGCAAGCCAGTAAGTGGCACTCCTCCATGGCTTCTGCATCAGTTCCTGCCTCCAGGTTCCTGCCCTGCTTGAGTTCCTGTCCTGAGTTCCTTTGATGATAAACTGTGATGTGGAAGTGAAAGCTGAATAAACTCTTTCTTCCCTAAGTTTCTTTGGTCATGGTGGTTCATCACAGCAAGAGTAACCTTAATACAGCCTGGTTGGTTTGACCTCTCAAGCTTGCCTCTTCTCAGTTTAAAATTTGTACTTAATTATTTATATGCATGTGTGTTGGTGTAGGAATATAAGCATGTGAATGCTGTTGTTCTTGGGCCAGAAAAGGGTGTTGGGCGAACTGAATTACGGTATCTGCAAGAGTAGTGTGGGCTCTTAACCTGTGGGTCTCTCTTTGCTCTTTCTATTCAGTTTTGGTCTCAAGCTCTCTTTCCTTGTCTAGTGTCTGTTGAGCCCTGCCTCCCCGGCACAGCTGGAATCATTTTGTTCCATGCCCACCATACTTTTGCTGTAATATGCCTCCCAGTCATTGACGCAGAAAAACAACTTGACTCAGAGTAAGATCATGCTGACCTAATACTCTGTTATATACTCTATATTATGAAGTTGTTAATCCTAAGAAATTCCATACCTATATGCTTCATGTAGGACTCATCAAGTTAAAAGTCAGTATGAACTGTTATGCCTGCAATGATTTGAGTCAGAGCTAACCACTAAGCAGCACTTCCATCACCTTCATACGTGCTCATTGTTTAGGTGTGTGTCAACAAACCATCCCTGTCTGACTGAGTTGGTGTTCACATGGTGTGTGGGGTGACTCCTGGACCCCAAGGCTGTCTATCTGCCTTCTACCTTCTGGTTTACCCTCCCATTCTTTTTTCAAGACAGGGTTTCTCTGTGAAGTTCTGGCTGTCCTGGAACTTACTCTGTAGACCAGGCTGGCCTTGAACTCAGAAATCAACCTGCCTCTACATCCCCAGTGCTGGGATTAAAGGCAAGCACCACCACTTCCCGGCTTATCTTCCTGTTCTTAACACAGATCATGAGTACGGTCAGTGCCACTTTCGCAGTCAGCCATTCTTAGGTTTTACTGTGTGTTGATAGGAAGGTGGTTCCTCCCAGTGTTGCTGTAGCTGATTGACATCACACATAACCCAGGGAAGGATGTGATTATCATCCTCTCCACTTGCCTTTCCCTTAGTCTTTCCTTTCTGCTTGCTGTATGCTAGCTACGATTTCTTTACCTTTCTCTTCACCACAGCAGTCTTCTTGCTTCTAATCTTTTCCCCACCATTTCCTTAACCGTTCCCAAACTCCTTTAGGCTTTTGGCCAACATAATAGAATGTAGTTAGGCCATCTAATGATTTCCCAGCACCCTATGTTCCCTTTGTTACCTCCTTCCACTTATCCTCCCATTAGCCTGTTCCTGTGGAGGTTCATAACTTGTCGTCTCCTTCCTTTCAGTACACACGATGTCACCTTTCAGACTTTAAGACCATCTGGCATCCCTTTAGTAACATTCAGGACCAAAGATACAGGGGAGGTGTGTGTGTGTGTGTGTGTGTGTGTGTGTGTGTGTGATGTACCAACCAAGACCACAGCCTTTTTGTCCTTGTCCATTTGGAGAGCAAATAATAAAACCACCTTGCACTCCCAACCATTGCTATCCACTCACATAAAGCAGCCGACTTTTCACAGTTGCACACAACAGTTTAAGGACAATTGGTCCAGAAAGGGTCAACAAAGAACTTGAGCTCCGATGGTGGTGGTTGTGGGAGCACTGTGGCAGCTCCACGGGCTCATGGGAAATGTAGTGCGATTGTTTGCAGCATAGTGGTGCCCAGGTGAGGGAGCAGTCTTTGGGTCCCAGGGTATCCAGCCTTTGGGAGCCCTGGTCCTGCCTATTGTCCTTGGTTCTGGCATAGGATGGGTGCCAGGGACTGTCTGTGTCAGCTGCCTTCTTTGAGGTTGGAGATGGGCACTTGTTTCAAAGGCTTTTCCAGTCAGTGTCAATCCTGTGAAACATGCATGCTTGTGGCAGTTCAATCACAAGTCTTCCTATACTTTTTTGATCAGTTCTTCATTTGGGGTAGGATGATGTCTACCTGTGGTTTTGATCGATTTCATTGAACATTTGTTCCAACTGTATTCCAGGTACCCAGGACTGTGTCCTCAAGTAGATGAGTCTTCTTTCTGAGTCCAACATATGCAGGGGGAAGGAAGGGAGAAAGAGAGAGAGAGAGAGAGAGAGAGAGAGAGAGAGAGAGAGAGAGAGAGAGAGAGAGAGAAGGGAACCAGGTGCAGCAGCCAGGAGGCCAAAGGTACAAAGACAGTGGGTAACCAAAATGTCTGGATTATATAGGGAAGAGTATCTGGGGAAAGGGCAGCTCACCCCTGGAGAGTTGGAGCTGGAGAGTTCAGGAAAGAGGGCAGAGTATACCAGTCATACCTTGTGATGGGTAGGGACTGTGGGATGCTGGGAGAACCTGAAGGTCAGGTTCATTTTGATGTTTTAAATAGGCATCTCAGCCATTTGTTTTGGTTTTGAAACTTAACACTTGTATCAGTGATTTCATATATATATATATATATATATATATATATATATATATATATATTCTTTCTAGTCTTTTCTAATACATTAATAGTAACTTTATCTAATAAAGAAAATAGTCAGTTTATTTGTGTTGCTTCATCAGCTCTGTTTTCTTTTTTTTAAAAAAATGATTATTTTTATTTTAAGTGTATGGGTATATTGCCTATATGTGTGTATGCACCACCTGCGTCTGTGGTGTCTAAAGAGGACAGAAGAGGGAGCCAGATCTCCTGAAGCTGGAGTTATGAGTTGTTGTGAGCTACCATGTAGGTGCAAGGACTTGAACTCAGGCCCTCTTGAAGAGCAACCAGTGCTCCTAACCACTGAGCAATCTCTCCAGCCACAGCTCTCTGTTTTCTAACTCAGGCATGGATACAGTACAATTGCCACTTGTGGTTGTATCCAACAAGAGGTATTGAGAATCAGCCCGTATCAGAACCTTTATATCTCAAAACTCTTCTTACCAAAAGAGAATGTGCTTAGGTTAAGCTGGAGGAAACTGAAGTACTGCCATGTCTACTCTCCTACTAAATAGTGACCTTACTCGTGCCACATGTCAGGTGCATCCAAGCAACTGTGCACTGAACCTGATTCCTCTCTTCTTCACGTCTGAGTAATCACCAAGCTCTATTGATCCCGTGTGAACTTTCTTTAATCCTTCCCCACTCATTTTTTTCCTTGTATACCTCCAGTCTAAGTCAGGTCAGAATGTCTGCTTGCCACAGGTGGATAATTACAGGTCTTTTCATTACTCACCATCCTACCCTACTGTCCAACCAACCTGCCTTATTGGCTGTACCTGCTAATGTGCTGTGTGCTAGGAAACTGAACTAATGCCATTTTTCTTCTATCCTTAAATTATGACTTGTAATTAGAGTTTTGATTGTGCCCCAGTTGTTTTGAAACATAATTTTACATAAGTTATTTTACTTGTTAAATTTGAAGTATGCAGCATTGGACTAGCAAGTGCTCTAAAATAAAAACTATGCTAGCTGGACATGGTGGTGCATATTTGTAATCCCAGCACACAGAGGCTGAGGCAGGATAAATATTGTAAGTTAGAGGCCAGCTAGGCCTGCATGGTGAGTAACTGTCTCAATGACAAAAAAAAAAAAAATCATTGTAAACTGGGCTTGTGGGTACACACCTGTAATGCCAGCACTTGGGATTTAGAGAGCAGGAGTACCAGAAGTTCAAGGCCATCCTTCGCCTTCTAGCAAGTTGGAGGCTAGCCTGGAATACATGGAACCCTGTCTCAAAACAGAACAACAGCTGCATCAGCAACAACAACAACAAGAACAACACAGTCTATAACTCTCAAATTAGGCCTACATTTCACTACTGTTGGTGGACACTTCTTCCTTTCCTTTGCTCTTTATTGCATCACTGAATTCCTTCTTTTAAAATGACTCTATGGTGTTCTGATCCTTCTTGCTTGAAATCTTCTCAACTCTTCCAGTTAACATTGATTTTTGTGTTTTGGTCTCTAGTTATGCCACAAGCAGCAGTCAATCATATGAAGTTACATCATAGTCTTTCAGTGGCTAGTGTGTGTTTATTTTACTCAACTTAAGTTAAAATTGTGCGCAAAGCTACGAGGTGTTATGGCACATGCTCAGGACACTGAGGCTGCATCAGACAGACATGCTCACTCACTACCATTCATTTATTCCTTCTGTATGTTTCTTGGGCATGCACTGTCTGCTGGCATCCTTTTCTACCATATAGTTTACATCGCAGTGGAGGACTTAAGCTAACATATGAATCATCATGAATTGTGTTATGTTCTGAAGTTTTCTATATTTTGTTTTTAACTTTCTAGGTTGTTGAAAAGGAAACTAAGGTTTTTAAAAATATCACAGACATTTTTATAAACTATAGAACATATGAGTCACATTATAATTGTTCTTTCAGGAGTTTTAAGATTTATACTTTTTCTTTACAGTATCACTATAAACATCAATCATAAAATGATTTGAAACTCAATAAAATGGAGAAGTTCTTAAGGACAGAAAGTAAAGCCAGGCCTATTACTGAAACATGAAGGCACTCAGGTGAGCTAATACTGTTATGTTCACTTGAATGTACCTGTTAATATGTTAATATATTATATCTATACTTTAAAGTATAGCTCAAAGATGTAATTGTTCAGTAATGTATTATATGTATGATAGGCCCTGCTAGCTTTCCATTTGTGTGGTAACCTAGTCTGTAGCTTGAATTCCTTGTGTTGTTATATGTTCAGCTAGAGCATGTTGCCAGTATATATTAATAATAACCATGAAGATTTTTTCAGTTGACAAAGCAAATTTAACATTCGTTATTATGTTTAATTCTATAAGCTAGAAAACTAACGTCTTGAGAGGTTAATGTCCCTTAATATTGTTATGGGTTTGGGATCACTCAGAGATTAATCATGTCCATAAATGAATTTTATTAAGAGAAACTTTTTTAGACACTGGCACCCAGACTGACTGGGGTCAGGTTTGTACCTGAGAGCACTCCCAAGGTATAGCCCTTATGCATATCAGCCCAGTGCTTATAAAGTCAAAACCTACAAGCTACATTTTATTTGTCTATGTGTAGGCAGGGTCTAACATATATTTTAAACATATATGTCTTACAGTCCTTGGGCATAGTAAGCAAGTTTGATTAGAGAAGCAGAAATAGCAGTTATTGTTTTATGATCTATTATCTTGCAAGAACAGCCATTTTATAAGATCAGTCAATTTAAGAATAATTTTCAATGTTGGAAAAAAAAAAAAGGATGTGAGCTGCTAGGGTAAAGCCTGTACAAGCTAGAGGCCTACATGCTAGAGGCCTACATGCTAGAGGCTTACAGGCTAGAGGCTTACATGTTAGATGCTTACATGTTAGGGGCTTACATGCTAGAGACTTTCATGCTAGAGGCTTATGTGTTAGAGGCTTACATGCTAGAGGCTTACATGTTAGAGGCTTACATGCTAGAGGCTTACATGTTAGAGGCTTACATGTTAGAGGCTTATATGTTAGAGGCTTACATGCTGGAGGCTTACATGCTAGAGGCTTATATATTAGAGGCTTACATGCTAGAGGCCTACATGCTAGAGGCTTACAGGCTAGAGGCTTATATGTTAGGGGCTTACATGCTAGAGATTTACATGTTAGAGGCTTATTTGTTAGCGGCTTACATGCTAGAGGCTTATATGTTAGAGGCTTATATATTATAGGCTTACATGCTAGATGCTTACATGTTAGAGGCTTATATGTTAGAGGCTTACATGCTAGAGGCCTACATGTTAGAGGCTTACATGTTAGAGGCTTACATGCTAGAGACTTACATGATAGAGGCTTACATGTTAGAGGATCACTATGGGGCAGTGAGCTGTGCACAGTCTGGTCTCCAGTTGAGCACAGGCCTTGAACCCTGGTGACTCAGTACATGGTGACTTCCGCCTAAAGGGACTGCAGATGGCAGGTGTTCAGCCACACCCCCTGGTTCCCTGGCTCCTGTTGTAGCTACAGCCTCCCACAACCCCCTTCCCCCACCCTCACAGATAGGTGTGTGGCCACCAGTAGGCATTGCCCCAAGCTCCTGGTATTCTGTCTGGACTCCACCCCCACAGTTACCTGGCAGCAGCCAGGTTAGGCCCACCCATTATAGGCCCCTTCGTCCCTCTCTTACTCTCTTGTCTCTCTTACTCTTGCTTCCTGTTTGCCCCCTCTCTCCCCATCTCCTTTCCCCCTCTCTCCACATGGTCATGGCTGGCCTCTACCTCTCTACTCTTCTCCCTCTCCTTGCCTTTCTACAATAAATGCCTTAAAACCATGCACTTCTCATTGGGATCTGCCATGCTGGAGCAATGGAGCAGGGAATCTAACCTCCCACCAGGAGGTCTTCCTGAGCTGCCAGCCATGGCTTCTGTCAAACCAAGCTAGCTCCCGGATCCAGCCTGAGTGCTCTCCTCCCTGTCCCTTTCCCTTCTGCCCTGGCCAGAGACTGCCTCGCCCCCCCCTCCCCCTGTTCTCAATTCTTTGTCCGCGATGCCCAAGAGTGAGAACCTGCCGGTCTCAGCCTCTGTGTGGACTGGGACCCTCAAGTTGGCAGGGACCTCAGACTACACCTTTCCCAACCCCTGGAGCGAAGTCCCTTGGCTTCTCACAGCCCAACGCCTGCCTGGTGGCAGTCATGGTGTGAACAATCAAACTTCTGCATCCTTTCTTGCCCAGAGGCCTGAGCCCTGGACAAGTGTACAGGACACCATTTTTAACCCACAGATTACATGTTAGAAGCTTACATGTTAGAGGCTTACATGTTAGAGGCTTACATGTTAGGTACACAGAAATATCTTTAAACAACTGACGATGGCAAGGACAGAAAAACAAAACAAAACAAAATAAAACAAAAACAAAAGCAAAAATCCTACTTCCAGACTATGGGGATAAGGACTTCCCTTTCTGCCAAAAATGGAGGCATCAATCAAAGACCCTTAGTGGACAAGCATATCCCTATATGGATGACTACAAGTTTGAAAACCATTTTCAGAAGATTAACTAATTTTATTCCCATCATAATCTCTTGGTCAGGAGAGTAATGTTATTAAGCCCACTTGATACATGAAGTAAATCTCAGATCTAGATCTCTATTTTAAATAGAATTTCCACCTCATTTTGAGACATGATCTCACTGTCCTTGAACTCACAAAACAGCAGTCTGGTTGGTGTAAACCTCAGTGATCTGCCTGTCTTTGCCTCCACAGTGCTTCCACCAGTGCAGTACCGCACTCAGCTGTTTGTGTATGGGAGCTAACACAGGTCCCCGTGCTCATGCCAGGCATGGTATTGAGTCATCTCTCCAGACCAATATTGATTTGTCATGACCAGAGTCATATTTAAGGCTTTCAGAAATTATAAAATGATATTTATGTCCCCACAAAAGTTCCACTTTCAAAGTTATTATGGTTTTCTAATCATAATAATTTAAAATATTTGAAATAAATAAAAACTTTAAAATTTACAAAAATATTCAAATTTATTTCTAACATAAGATTTTTAGATTGAATATCCCTAATCTGAAAGTCCAAAATTCAAGTATACCCCAAATCTGAAGGTGTTTGAGAGCTGAAATGATGCCCGAAGTGGACAGTGTCCACACACAAGCTTGTGATGAGTCATAGTCAAAGCACATCAAAAATCAGACAGAAAATTACCCTAGCTGTGGTGTAAGGGTGTAGAATTAATAATCAATTAATAAATCCCACTGTGGGGTTGCTACCTACCCCAATAGTTTATGTTCCCTTATGAAAGACACATACGCAGTCTTTATATTTTAATATGCCTTAAGTAGTACAACATCTGGGTGACTGCCTAGCCTCTATGCTGCTAGAATCTTCTTCCTGCTGATATTTTTGAGTTATTGCTTATTAATTCTATATTCCATCCTGGCCACTCCAGAACCAATTTGTGTAGCCCTCTGGGCTGTTCTTTCTTGGCCCAGAGCCCAGGGTGCTCTCCTTGCTTCTCTACTCCAAGGTACCCTCTGTCTGTCCTCTGTCCACACTCTCCTAAAGTGTGTCCATTCTCCTTATCCTCCTTCTCCCAGCCCCAAGCCCAGGAATCCTAAAATCCTGCCTATTCATTGCTGGCATCTTTATTTACCAACGAGAATCAATTGGGGGTATGTTCCCAGCAGCCATGTGTAGACCCTCTCCTGCAAATATTATTTTTGACAACATAATTAGCATTCATAATAAGATATATATGAAACATGAGTGAATTTGGATAAGAGCAATTCAATGTATATTAAATTTTATTATCATTTTATGAAATGACAAAGTTGTTACTAGTAAAATTATTATTTTGTTCTTCTTATTTAATAGGATCAATGGTATAATTTTAAACGATTCTTACATGTGTATTTCTTAATTTGTTTTGCCTATGGATTTGCCCTTTTCATTTGCTTTTGCTATGACACTAAGGTGATTGCTATCATAATGTTGCTTTTGTATTCTTGGTTAAACATGCAGACATTTGAGTGCGCGTTGCTCTTCTGGTTACTGACTTTAGTTTTTCCTGTATTTGCCATCGCATTTTGGAGAAATGGTTGAAAGAAGATTATATTAAATGTAAACCCGATCAGCTGACCACAAAGCATTCTGAACCTGGGAATGGTAGGTATTTCTTTAAAAACAACAACAACAACAACAACAACAACAACAACAAAACGTTTATTTTTTTTCTTTTATGTGTGTGAATGTTTTGCCTGCATGCATGTCTGTGTATCACATGTGTCTTTAGTGCCTTCAAAGTTCAGGAGAGAGCCTCAGAACGTCTGGAATTGGACTTATGGATGATTGAGTTGCCTAATGGGTTCTAGGAACTGAACCTGGATCCTCTGGAAGAGTAGCTAGGATTCTTATGTTTGCCTTTTGCCATCTGGTAATCTCTGGTGTTAGTTGTCATAACAGTCTCTGGCTGGAGCTTGTTCCTCCTGTGATTCTGTTAGCCTCTGTCAGCACTCTTGAGAGTCCAACTCTCTCCTGAGTCCCAGTGGTCAGAGTACTCTCTGCAGGTTAACTCTCCTCTGGCAGGGAAGATGCACAGAGGTCTGGAGCTCAGCCACGCCTCCTGGCTGAAGATGAAGGCCTGAAGTGACCCTGTCCAAGAAGCAAGAAACTCTGTTGCTTCTGCAGCCCAGTGCTCTTTTGCGCAGACTGGTCTCTGAGAGACCAGGGATACAAGATGGTGATCTCACCTGAGTCCCGGGGTCAGATCCCTCCCTCCAGTTTATAATCTTAAATATAGATAGGTTTCCTGCATATCTTAGCAGCATTTCATTCAATCTTTGGAGTAGTTAAATGTTTTTCTTTTTCTTTTTTTTTCTGGTTTTGTTTATGGCAATAGCAGAAGGTCCCCCACACCTTTAGCACACTATGCCTTTTCTCTTCCTCCCTCCCTCCCTCCCTCCCTCCCTCCCTCCCTGCTCAGTGTTTTATTGTGGCGCTGAGGATACTACTTGCTAGGCTCTGCTAGTTGTCCCTGAGCTCCATTCCCAGCCCTCAAGGACCTACTTGATCTACCATGTAACCAGGCAGATTCAGATTCCCACTGCTCCTGCCCCAGCTCCCCCAGGGCCAGNAAGAAGCTGTGACTTAATAATTGATATACTTACTCTTTATGCCTGGCCTCTGATCTCCAAGTCCCTGAGAATCTCAGCAATTAAGGGAAAGAATGTCTTCTATTTGTCTCCCACATGGTCCTCTTGGGAAGTGACTCCCGAGCATTGATTTTATAGTCAAGTCTCAGTGTCAGTTTTAACTTGAAGTCGGATTTTTTTTAGTCATATTCATTGTTTCCCTTTAACTGAGATTATAGTATCTTCTCAAGAACCAAACAACCTTTTCACCAAAATTTTGTGAGTCTACATGGATGCAGTCTAAATCTATAACGGAAAATGAAGTGATGTTGTCATATTTTCCATGTCAGGAATTCCTGCCCATGTCAACACATCTTCCTGATTTTGAGGATGAGATCATTTCTCTCAGTTTGGGGTCAGAGGTTAAGTGAAGAAGCACTTTCATTATTAGCATTTTAATTTCTCCAGAGTGGGAAGTTTTCTCAGTCTCTCTTTTTACACGTCTAAAGTCTTACCTTGCAGTTCATCAGATGCCCGGAAAAATTTATACATTTATTTACATGTGTCACATTAGCAGGTGAAATCCAGATTTTCTCTGGTGCAGTTTGGTTGGTCAACTTTACATCTACTTTTGCAGCATTGCCACCTGGTGGCTAAAGGTAGTATCTGCAGGAAGTATGGTAATGACAGAACGGAAACACACATGCCTATTTATTTATTCATTTTAGTTAGACAATTTACTTTTACACAGTCTCTCAGACCTTGAGTTTGCTGTGTAGAGCAGCCCACCTCTGCCTTCTGTGCTGGTATTAAAAGCACACAGAACTACAGCCCACCAGGCCACCGCATGCCTGGAGTTTTGAGGACTTTTTCACTTAGGCAAACTGCAGAAACTGTAACAGAAGATCATGTCAGCATCTCAGTCCCATGTATGCTCAGGGCCTGGTTTCTGTAGTTACCCTTTGCTTGAGCTGCTAAACACGTGGAACCACAGTTTAAAGTGGTTATTGCACATGGGCTTTTAGAGAGAAATAAAAAAAATTAAATCCAGGATAATTCTTAAAATATTATCTGTTCTAACGAGATTGCTTCAAAATCTTATGTCTCTCCTGGAGGCAAGTAGTATTTGTCACTCTTCTCTTCTCTTCTCTTCTCTTCTCTTCTCTTCTCTTCTCTTCTCTTCTCTTCTCTTCTCTTCTCTTCTCTNCTCCTCTCCCCTTCCTCTTCCCTCCTCTATCCCTTCTTTACTCCCTCTCCCCTTCCACTCCCCCTCCTCTTCCCCTCCTCTCCTTCTTCTCCTTCCTCTCCTTCTTCTCCTTCCTCTCCTCTTCCTTTTGTCTCTCTTCCCCTGTATTTATATAGTTCCCATCGCTATCTATAGCTTAAGCACTTTGGATTTTTAACCTTTGCTGTGTCCTTGGGATCATGTTGATGCTGTGGTTAAAGAACAATAGTGTTTGTTTGATACAGTAAAACCACCTTACAGTTTACACTTGTTGATTCTTGGTATTGGAAGTTTCAGAAATCCTGGGTATGGGAGAAAACACAAAAGTTCTTTTTCCACATTGCTGATTCCTGCTGTAGTTTTAGGGGCCAGTGAGTAACATCCTTGATTTTTTTTTCTCAACCTTGTAAGTAGTTGAGAGATGAAGACAAAGTTGACTGGTTCTAAAAAAGGTTGAAGAAAAGGGCAGGGACAAGCAATCCTGGCTGCAAGCTAATAGGTAAGCCGCCACTACTGCTGTCCTGGGAAGCTGTAAGCAAAGGGCTGGGTAAAAGCCCAGGGTATATTTCCTGTTTCTCTTAGAGAAATTTGCTTTCCTCCCCTGGATATATTAAAAAGGGGGGAGGGATCCTGTGTTCTCCCAGCACCTCCAAAGTCATTGGAGACATTAATGAAAGGCAGGGAAAAGGCAGGGAAATACTGTGCTTGCTTTGGACTGACATCTGGTAGATAATTATTTATTTTTGTTGTCTCTGGAAATGTGGTTTTCAGCTTGTCTAAATCAAGCTCATTAGCAACTACTTGCCGCCCATTTCCATTCTCCTGTGCAGAATAAAACTGGCTCCCTTTTCCTCTGTGGTTCATATTCTAGGTCATGATCACTTTAGAACCTGGGAGGCATTTCTGACATGTATCTTTAAGTTTATAACTTTTTATGGTGTGCAGTTTGAACCCAGGGCCTCACTAATGCTAGTTGTGTCACCAGTCTTTGTTGGGGTCCCTAAACTCTGCTCTGAAGCATGGTTATTTTATTTTCTGTTGAGCCAGTTTTATGGAGTGAGATTAACACAGTGAGTTCAAGTGTTACGTTCACAAAGGCTCCTACTCCCTCTTTAATGCAGTGTTTAAGTAACCTGAGAGAAATGAAATGTTTCCACTCTTGGTTTGTTTTTAAACAGGATGTTGTACTAAAATAGCTAATATCCTAAAAGCATTTTAGCTTGTCTTTCTCAAGGTTTTATATATTTTTGCATTATGCTGTTGTTCCTTTAACCTTTGAAGCAGATGGCTTCTTTCAAGATTTTTTCCTTTTATCCTCTCTCTCTCTCTCTCTCTCTCTCTCTCTCTCTCTCTTTCTCTCTCTCAATATTTTATTGGTGAGACCCCACCAGCTACACAAAGTGATCCTGGAATCAATCACTTTCCTCCTTGGCAATGTGATCTTTCTTGAGTGGTCCCATGAATCCTTTCTTCTCCTCCATGGTTTGGAGACGACCGTGACCAAATTTGGAGATCGTGTCAATGAACTTCAGGTCAATCTTCTCCAGGGCCCGATGTTTGGTCTGGACCAGCAAGGACTTATTAAGAGTAAGCACTTGCTTCTTGGTCCCCACCACACAGCCTTTGAGCATGAGGAAGTCATTGGTCACCTCACCATAATGGACAAAGTCACCCCGTGGTTGATCTTATGAGACAGGTCATAGTCAGTAGATGCATTGTTCTTGATCAGTTTACCATCCTTGATGAGGTAGCCTTGACCAATCTTGTAAATCTTCTTGTTAATCTCTGTTCGGTGATGGTAGCTTTTCTGCCCAGTTTGAGCCAAAGAGAAGGCAACACGGGCAGGGTGCCAGGCTCCAATACAGGCAACTTTGCGCAAACCTCGATTGGTCTTTCTGGGCAGTTTCTTTGTATGCCAACGACTGGTCACTCCTTTGTATCCTTTGCCTTTTGTCACGCTGATGACATCAATCATCTCATCTTGCCATAACAACTGGTTCACAGGCTCTCCGGCTCAGTCGAGCTTCTCAGCCACAGGGCCTCCATTCACCTGGATCTCCATCAAGTTGTGAGACCTCAAAGCGTTTCCCAGGCCTGAAATGTGTTTCCCAGATCCCTAGCAATACAGGCAGCAAAAAGCCTTTTGTTCTTCTACCTTACAGCCAGAAAAGCGATATAGCTCCACAAGGACAAGCTGTAAACTCACCCCCACTCCCAACTCCTCATTCCTTGTAATCTTCAAGGACAACCCCGCCAGAGTTATAGCTCACCCCTCCCAACTCCTCCCAACTCCTCCCAACTCCTGCCTCTTACCCTCCCTTCTGTGGTTTTTCCTTTAAAAGCCCCCTACTGTTACTGCTCAGGGTTGAACTCCTCTACCCAGTGCTGAGAAAGGAGCTCCTCCTCAGCTAGCTGACAATAAACCTCTTGCGGTTTGCATGGAGTATGGTTTCTCTCGGGTTTTGGGGGGCACCAGCTCATCCCGGGACAGGAGCGACCCTGTTTTGGGGGTCTTACAAAGTGTGCCTTCTTCTGGCAAGGGAGGAAGCAGACGCATCTGAGTGTGGGCAATTATGCGGATGACCTGGCAGTACTTCTTCATGGGGTTGAAGTCCTTCTCCAGCTGCTTCTTGCCTGTGCCATCCTGCAATTTTTTACAGTACTTGGTGAAAGCCTTCTTCTTAGATTTGTGCCAGTTCTTATAGAACTGCCTTTTACACTCATTGCTGACATGCTCAGCAAATACTGTCTTGAAGGTCCGAAGGCCTCGGGGGTCTCCACATATCCCATAATGCCCACAACCACTATTGGGGGGTGTGTGTTTCCACAAGGGTCACAGCCTCCACGACTTCTTTCTTGTTCACCTTAGATCCTAGCCTGTCAACTTCCGGGGCGATGTGGGTCATGCCAGCCTTGTACCCCAGAAAGGCTGTGAGGTGAACAGGCTTAGAAGCGTCATCCTTAGGGAAGCTCTTCACTTTCCCATGTTGCTGGCTGCTGTGCTTGCGAGGCAAGAAGTCCAAGGACCTATGCCTGGGAGCTGAGAATTTCCTGTGAGACATCTCACCGCCACACACCGCCGATCTTATCTTTTGTTTCTTACAGTTATATTTTGTTGGGTTTTATGATAGGACTGAACCTCTGAATCAGTAAGCCAGCCCTAATTAAATGTTGTCCTTTATAGGATTTGCCCTGGTCATGGTGTCTGCTCACAGCAATGGGTACCCTGACTAAGACACATGTGCTCATTGCTTTAATTTACTCACATTTGTCTGGTGAGCTCTCGCAGTCCAGATATGATTCTAACAGGGTTTCTATTTCTCTTTGTTGGGGTTCAGGAATCAACACATAAACTATACAAACACCAATCTTAATTCAGCAAGAACAGTTCATTGAACACATATCCCAAGACTGATCAGTTAATATCACAAAGGACTTGGAAATCAAGTTGTGATGCTTTTTATAGGAAAATCCAGGTTCAGAAATCCAGAAGGTAAGGATGGAGGCAGTACTACATTTTTGGCTAACTAGACAAAGTATTATTATCTAACCTTTAAGCTGATTGACCCTAAGTGAGGTAAGAGGGGTGGTGGATAGGGGAGGTTCTGAGTGTAGTGATAACAGAGCATGAGTATTACAATGACACCATTATGAACTTCTGGGAGAGCTATGGATAATTTCTTCTGGGAAGTGGAGTCTGAGAACCTGAACTTAATTTTACCTTATGAGTAAAATGGAGACTGAATGCAAAATGGCTACAGTTATGTTAAAAGGAGCAAAGGAGTTGTAAGAAGGAAATGAGATAAAAGTACAATCACCAACCAATTATGACCCTTCATTGTGTCCTTCCTTCCTGAACGACCACTCAAGGAACCAACGAACACAAAGAATCTGTGGAAATGAGCAAAAGACGTTCAAGGATACCGAGAGATCCCAACGGTCGTAGGAACGAACATCCACATTTCCGAACGGACGTAACACTGCAAGTCTAACTGAATCTGACAACTATGCTCGTGGGACACTATAAACACATGCAGATGAACTCAAAGAATCTGCTTCTTGAATACATCAGCTCTGTCTCTGTGAGCATTCCACTGCTTCACCAAACTTCCCATCTACAAGTTCAAGGATAAAATCTAAAAAATTCAAGACAGCATTGCACTAGCTTAGCATGGGTGTTCCTTGGCTCCCAGAACCTTGGACTCCAGGTTGTATGCCTGGGAAGCCAGTCCAAAAAACTTCACACCCAAGTGGCCATGGATAAACAGGTAAACCAAAGATTTGCAATTTAAATTTTCACTGCAAATTGAAGTGAAATTTTCACCTCAAATTAAATCTATGCTTTATTTATTTACTTCTTAAAATTAAGGCTTTAAAAAGGAAATAAAATTCCTATCTTGTTGAAAATGTGATCATTTTCTGTACTGATGTGGGAGTGTAGATTGGTTGTCTCTCTGTGTTAAGAATTTTAACATTATTCACAGCCTTTTGCTTGCTAACTTTTTTTTTTTTTTTTTTTTTCGAGACAGGGTTTCTTTCTGTAGCTCTGGGTGTCCTGGAACGTACTTTGTAGACCAAGCTGGCCTCAAACTCAGAAATCCACCTGCCTCTGCCTCCCAAGTGTTGGGATTAAAGGCGTAGCCCGGCTTGTTAACGTGTTTTAAGATCTAACAAACACTATTGTGGTGAGTTGTACATCTATACAGAGTGTTTTGCAGCCATTAAAATTTATACTTTATATTGGATGTAGTGGCTCATACCTGTAACGCCAGTGCTCTGAAGGGTGAGGGTGAAACGAGGGCTGCCATAAGTTTAACTCAGGCAGTATGATGACTTTACAAAAGAACAAAACAAAATGGAAATTTTAGATGTGATTAGTATCCATTAAGTAATGTTACATATCATATTTTATATTAAAACAAGTGCTTATTACACAAAATCTCTAAAAGTGTTCACAGAAAGATCTTTTCTATATATTTTTTAGTATTTCACTTGTATATTTAAAAATATGTTCACTTTAAAAATATACTATTATAATCACTTTATTTTTGCACTGGGACTTTTTTGCTTATGAGTTTTAAGAAATGATTTTATAAAAATAATACATACCTACTTATGTAAAGATTTTAATTATTTTTTGTATTTTTACTCTTGGCTATGTGTCTGGCATAATGTATTATGATTACATAAATGAATAGCTTTGTTATTTTGACACAGCATATGAGGTAAATTAGTTAATGACCCAAGACTAGTTTTAACAAAATGTTTTAGAAGGTAGATGGTCAATAGATGTAGTGGCAAGGATAGAGCAATAATGTCCACAATTAATTTCATTTTGTCATAACCTAGATTCATTCTATGAATAAACACTATACAACTCTGATTTTTTACAAGTGAAGCATATATATATATAATCAAACAGATGAAGAGATGGAGAGATATTTGACTAGAGCTAATAAAAATATTTATTGCAGGATCTAGGCAGCAGGCTTATGGATGTTTAAAATTCTTTAAATTTTTTGTATGAAAAGGTTAATAAGAAATTACCAGAAGATCCAGCAATACCTCTCCTGGGCATATACCCAGAAGATGTTCCAACTTGTAATAAGAACACACGCTCCACTATGTTCATAGCAGCCTTATTTATAATAGCCAGAAGCTGGAAAGAACCCAGATGTCCCTTAACAGAAGAATGGATACAGAAAATGTTACTACTCAACTATTAAAAACAATGAATTTATGAAATTCTTAGGCAAATGGATGGATCTGGAGGATATCTCCTGAGTGAGGTAACCCAGTCACAAAAGAACACACATGATATGTACTCACTGATAAGTGGATATTAGTCCAGAAACTTAGAATACCCAAGATACAATTTGCAAGACACATAAAACTCAAGAAGAAGGAAGACCAAAGGCCAAGCATGATGAGTTTCTATTTTAAATTGTTTGTTTGAAATATCTCAGTATTAAAGGAAACTTGTCAGCTCCGCAAAAGAAATTGTTGAGAGAAAAAGGGGAACTCCATTGTTTTACTTAGAGTTTCTATTGCTGTGAAGAGGTACTATGACCATTGCAACTCTTATAAAAGAAAACATTTAATTGGAGCTGGCTTGCAGTTTAGAGTTTTATTCCATTGTTATCATGGTGGGAAGCATGGCGACTCACTGAACTGCCCTCCAATTTGACATTCCTTACAAACCTATCTCTTCCTTCTACAAACTAACCTTACCTACATTGCTTGAGATTAAAGGTGTGTACTAAAGGCATCTCTGGATTCCAACCAGAGTAGTCATGTTGCTGGGTTAAAATTCCCGAATCCACCCCTTTTCTGTCTTTCATTAGAAAACAAACAGGCATCTAACGAATAATAATAAAATAAGGGTAAGGTTAAACAAACAAACAAACAAACAAACCCAAACAAGCTGGAAAAGGACAAAACAAACAGTTGAAAAAGAGCCAAAGAAAAAGCACCAGAAACAAATATAAATGCTAAGACATATATGATCACACACATAGGAATCCCATAAAACAAAACCTGAAACTATAATATAAATGCAAAGGACCTGTAAGGTTAAAAAAACAAAAGAAAATATAAATTAAAAAAAAAATACCCAGACTAAACAGTATGAGGCACAGAACCTTGGAAGATACCACTGGGTTCTTTTTGTGTTGGCTGTCTATTAATAGGCCTCTTAAGAATGGTTTATATACCCAGAGAGGCTCTGTTGGAGAAAATCAATGATTTATTTGTGAGTAGTTATCAATTTGACACAGCTCTGGTTTAGGGATGAAGGCTTGTGTCCATTTCTCCTCTCAGCAATGGAACTCGATCTAATGCCAACTCCTGCAGGCTCTGTGCGTCCTGCTACAGTCTGCAAGTTCATGCAGCCTGTTTTCTTGATGTCTTCCATCACCTCTGGCTCTTATAATATTTTTGCTCATCTTCTGCAATGTTCCCTGAGTCCTGAGAGGATGAACATCCTTTGGTAGAGACATCCTATTTAGGACTGATTAGGTCTCTCATTCACTGCACAATGTCTAGCTGTGGGTATCTGTGTTCTCTTCTCCTGCAGGAGGAAGCTTCTCCGATGATGGCCGAGCAAGGAACTGATCTGTGAGTGTAGCAGGATGTCAGTAGAAGTTGCTTTATTGCTGCATTCTTTTAGCAGAATACTAGTATTTGGTTTTCTCTTAGGCCCACACTTCTCTTAATTAATATCTAGTGTCAGTTTTATGAAGCAGCTTTCTCCTGCTCAGTTTTTTTGGGATTGTTCGTTTATTTTTCTTTTGGATATTGGATACCCTTTCCAAAAGAATACAGGCTGGTCTGGAGCCAGGATTCTCTCTGCTTCTATCTCCTAAGTACACAGGTTGTTATAGGTCATCTGACTATTTTTTTTAAAACCTGTTTTGCTTCATTTTGCCTTTATTCAAAACTGCCTTACCCCTCAACTCCAACTTTATTGTTCTCTGCCTCTATTTACATTTCCCTCTCTGATTTTTAGAATCATCTTGCTAATATCTACACAATACCTTGCTATGAAATTTACTGGAGTTGTTTTAACTCCGACTTGTCAATACTGAGTCTTTTAAAAATATTTTCTTTCTTTCTTTCTTTCTTTCTTTCTTTCTTTCTTTCTTTCTTTCTTTCTTTCTTTCTTTCTTTCCTCTCTCTATCGCCCTTCCCCTCTCCCTCTCCCCCTCCTTCTCTCTGTCTCTCTCTGTCTCTCTCTCTGTCTCTCTCTCTGTCTCTCTCTCTGTCTCTCTCTCTTTCCTTCTTTCTTTTAATGTTATAATCACAGATTGGTGTATTGTCTGCATGTATGTCTGTGGTAGGGTATCAGAACCCCTGGAACTGGAGTTATAGACAGTTGTGAGCCATTATTTGGGTGCTGAGAATTGTACCCAGGTTTTCTGGAAGGGTAGCCAGTACTCTTAACTGCTGAGCCGTCTCTTCAGCCCTAATACTGAGTCTTTCAATCCACAAATGTGGAGTATTTGTCTATTCATTAATCTCTTCAGTTTTGAAATGAGAGGTTTTTTCCCCCACAAAGAACTTAGATGTATTTTGTTTAGTTACATTTTTTTAAAAGAAAATGTGTTCATATTGTGATAAATAGATTGATATGGCTCATTTTCGGATATACTATGCCACTTTTTACCTATCTGGTGACTGGTCTGCTTGCTTGTTTTAGAAATCAGGTAGTTGGAATGTTGCAGAGAGTGTGCCAAGTGTCTGAGCCCACTATTAGAAAAGGAGGCGGCCCTAAGTGAGGGGGAATCTGGAAAGCCAGCAAGTGCTGCTGGCTTGTAGGAGAAAAGGACAGGAATTTCTCAGGACCTTAAAAACCATTGTCTTGTGTCAAATCAACACGCTGCCATTTTTTTTCCTTCTTCTCCATGCTGGTGTCTTTGTCTGCAGGATTGGGGACTAAAATCTGCTGAATTTTCACAAGTCTTCAATTTTATTTCTGGCATTAGCAGGAATAGGAGCAGGAGCAGGAGCAGGAGCAGGAGCAGGAGCAGGAGCAGGAGCAGGAGCAGGAGCAGGAGCAGGAGCAGGAGCAGGAGCAGGAGCAGGAGCAGGAGCAGTATGCTACTAAGTTTCAATCCACTTGTTAATTGGGCACAAATAGGAAAATGAATGGCTTTTGTGTGTTAAGTTTGGGTCAGGCAACTTTTCTATAATTGTTTTTTAGGTGTGAAGATTAGTGTGTACTGTTATTTCAACTTTTCTGTATAGATAATCTTGTTACCTGCAAGAAAGGGCAATTTCATCTCTTTTCCCAATAAGTACATCTTTCATTTTCTTTTATTGTCTTAAGGCATGTGTAGAGCCTGACACTGAATGCTTTTGATTTTCAATAGTTGGACCTTTCAGCCTTCAAAAAATTACTTTTAATTTATACTTTAAAAAAGGTCTTTCTTATACTATTTCAAGAATACATTTTACATTTGCTTTAAATACTTTTCATTTCTATTTTTCTGCCTTGACAATATCCATATAAAATTTATGATGTAGGATAAATTCCAAAATTATATTTCCTATATGCATTTAGTCTTTTTGATTGCCATTTTGAAGGGATGTATCATTTTACAATAAATTCTTGCATGTGTTTGAGCTTTGTTTTGACATTTCTAATCTGATCAGTTACTGTATCTATCCTTCAGTATCTCATTTTTAATTACAATTACCTTATTATATGTGTATTAGATTTGCTTTTAGGTTAGTTTTCCTTTCCATCATCTTTTGCAGAATTTCTTATTTTGTGTATTGTCTTTCTCATGTAGACCTTAGAAATGGCCTGAGTGCTTTAAAATTATGTGAATATTTTAATACTATATTAAGTTTTTATACATGTTATTTTCATGAAATAGAGTACTCCCATCAAAGAATATGATGACTTTCTAATTGTTTAAGTATTCTCTCTTTTAAACTTTCAGGTCTGAAGTAATTTAAAATGTTTCCTATCAGATCTTGCACATTTGACAACATTTCTGTGATAGAGTGGGTGCATTTCCTACTTACTCTTTTTATAGATAAGAACCATCCATTTCTGGGTACTTATTATTTTGCTCACTTACTTTTTTTTTTTTAATAGATAAGAACCATCCATTTCTGGGTTTTCATTATTTTGCTCTTCCACTTTAATCAGTTTACTTCACAAACACTTTTTTGAAAAAATTTTTTAATATTTATTTTATTTTATGAGTATTAGTGCTTGCCTGCATGAATGTCTACTCATTGTGCCTGAGCCTGGTGCCGCACTGCAGTCAGATCCCCTGTAACTGGAGTTATAAATGTTTGTGATTCACCATGCATGCTGGGAATAGAACCTGGATCTTCCACAAGGACTTCGCTTTAAAATCCTGAGCTATCTCTTCAGCTTCTATGAGAAATTCTTTATTCAGTTCTTCCTGGTCATCCAGGAACATAGTGGTATTTGGAATATTTGGGTTCTTCTTTTATGGCTTACTTGTTCTCTAAATTTCCCATCCTCTACAGCCTTACTCATTATGCTCGGGAGCAGTGCATCAAAACTGGGAGGCAGGGCTTCATTCTGTGCACAACTGTTTTATTAAAGGTTTAAGGTTAATATGAAGGGTTAAAGTCCATAAACCTTTTCTATAAACCTTTGCAGAATATTAGGTGTAATAGTGCATGCCTTTGAACCACACACTTGGGAGGCAGAGGCAGAAGCAGGTGAATCTCTATGAGTTCATGAATTCAAGGCCAGCTTGATCTACAGAGGGGTTCCAGGAGAGTCAGAGCTTCAGAGTGAGACTCTGTGTAAAAAACAAAAACAAAACAAAAAACCCCAAAACCAACCAACCAACCAACCAACCAACCAACCAACCAACCAACCAACTACAACAGAAAACTTAAGAGAATAGTAGTTAGACAGAATAGTAAGAAACAAGGTATAAAATGTTTGATGAAATTAAAATTAAAAAATAGTTCCCAAAAGATAAATTATGCTCTTATGTTTTGTTGTTGAATAAAAATCTAAAGTTGCTTTAAAGAGGTGCAGTTGAACTTAGAAAGGATTGTTTTCTGGAACTTACATGTCATCCACCTAGAATAGAAAAAAAAATGTAAAGAAACACTTCTCACAGTCTTATTCTCAGTTGAAATTTTATTTTTGCTTTCAGTTCTTATCTATGTGCTTTAGAAAATAGGCTCTGGATCAATTCCTTCCAAGATACAGAAAGAGTGTCCATGGGAAAACTCTAGGCATCTTTTGATGTTTTGTTCCTTTCTTCTCCCTTCCTAGCTTTCTCAATTCTTTTATTGCAGTGGCATAAATATACTTTACAGGGTTCACAGTTCCCCAAAGTCGTATTAGAATCCAAATAAAATTGTACCAATACAAAAGCAGTAAGATCCTGAAACAGTAATATATCATGGCAAAGCTAGAAATGTTTTTCTTTTGACTATTGAGCCCTGAGCCTGTCTACATCCCAGTGATAAAGGAAGTAGATAAAATAACAGCTTCAAAGTCTTTGAGAGTGATTTACAGGCAGTAGGAGTTTTAGACATTACCCTTATAAAGTAGGCTTTCGGGCTTTAGAGGAGAAAATCCTGACTTAGTTGCTGAATATTCAGGAGAGATTGGTTAGATTTAAGAGGGTGGCCTGATAGGGAGATGAGCAGGTCGAGTCACCTCAGGAGCTGACCAAAGAGGCAGAAAAAAGAAAACAATGTTTGAAGGAAAAGGACTCTGGTTTCCGAAGTAGATCATGGTTCTTAGAGAAGAACCAGGCCCACGTACAAACATACCACTGTGAGTCCATGGAGACATTGCACATGGGTTCAGTTTGATTTGTCTATTTCTTAGCCTTTACCTTGAGAAAGTTACTTCCCTTTCCAAGTCTTACTTTCCATGTGTTTGGATGAGGAAGCAAATGCTTTTTTCTAAGAACATTGTAAAGATGAGCTGAGAGAAAACACACATATAATATGCTAAATTCTATGGCCTCATACCATGTGAAAACTGTTAATTTTTGTTAGGGTTTCTATTGCTGCAGAAAACATCATGACCAAGAAGCAAGTTGGGGAGGAAAGGGTTTACTCAGCTTATACTTCCACATTGCTGCTCATCACCAAAGGAAGTCAAGCAGGTCAGGAAGCAGGAGCTGAGCAGAGGCCATGGAGGGATGTTACTTACTGGATTGCTTTCCCTGGCTTGCTCAGCTTGCATTCTTATAGAACCCAAGACTACCAGCCCAGGGATGGCACCACCCACAATAGGCCTTTCCACCTTGGTCACTAATTGAGAAAATGCTTTACATTTGGATCTCATAGAGGCATTTCCTCAAGAGAGGCTCCTTTCTCTGTGATAACTCCAACTTGTGTCAAGTAACTTATGGATTTTTTTTTTTTGTAGAAAAAAATTAAATTTTTATTCTTTAATTTTTATTCTATATAATTTGCTGGCATGTATGTCTGTGCACTGTGTGTGTGCTTGGTAACTGTGGAGGCCAGCGGAGGGCTTCAAGTCCCCTGGAAATGGAGTTAAAAATGGTAAGACACAATATGGGTGCTGGGAATAGAACTGGGTCTTCTGCAGGAACATCCAGGGCTCTACTGATGAGCTATTTCTCAAGCTCCAGGAAAAGAAAATTAAGTTCACATTGTAGCCTTCAAGAAACTCTGTATGCTTAAATTCTTGAATTAACTTATATATGAGAAATATACCTAAAATGACCTTATAAAACCTCAACTACTGTTTGGAGACCAAAACAGAGAAATTAAGGGAAGAATTCTTGTTAGGAAACTGGTGACCTTTTCAGAAGACATTCAAATCTTCATCACCAAATTCTTTTTGTTCTCAGCAGGGGTTTTAGGATTCTGTACTTTTAGCCCAAAGGGAAAGTCCTTCTGGATCCTTATTTCTCTGCCTTTTGAGAGATGCTCAAGTGTTGCTGTTTTCATGGCTGAATTGAAATAACATCTGCTTGCTACTTAATCTCTGGGCCTGTTCAACACCCTCTGCCTCAGTCAAGAATAAAACTATCCTCAGAGATTCCCTCATATCTCAGTGATATCCCTTTTGGGCATCAGATGGAGCCTTTACATTACGTTTTGGTGGAACAAGTGGGAAGAACAGCTGGTATGGGAAGTGAGCAGCCTGGCAACTGTAAATGAGAAGAATGTGAGGTGTGTGTCCGTGTGTGTGTGTGTGTGTGTGTGTGTGTGTGTGTGCATGAGTGTTGTGTATGTGTGTGTGTGAGTGTTGTGTATGTGTGTGTGTGTGTGTGTATGTGTGTGTGTGTGTGTGTGTTGTGTATGTGTGCATGTGTGTGAGTGTTGTGTATGTGTGTGTGTGTGTATGTATGTGTGTGTGTGTGTGTGTGAGTGTTGGGTATGTGTGTGTAAGAGAGCAAGTGCTACAGCATGATAGTTTGCCCAAACAAACTGACACCTAACAGTCTTTTCTTCAGAGCTAGCAGTACAGTTAAGGTGCCAGGTAAAGGGTTGGTAAGACCCAGACATCATGAAAATCAGAAAAGCAGTTGGATTAGTACACCAAATGGTTTACAACGGATTTCAAAGACACATTGTGGCATTACTTAAAAACTTAATGATTCTTTGTGAATTTCACACCATGTACCCCAATCTCACTCATTTCCCTATCGTTCCACATTATCCCCATCTCATCTTCCCTCTGCCCTTACAGCCTCCACCCCTCCCCTCAAAAAAACCTAAAAAAAAAAATCTCATCATGGAAGCTGTAGTGTGTCACAGAGTACATTCTTTTGTTCACACATCTTTATTTACAAATGTTCATGACAATGAGTCATTGGTCTGGTTTCAGGCCTCTGGCTTCGGCTACACTATTAATCCTGGATCCTTATCAGGCCTCCTCTCGGATATTCAATTGTTGCCCTGTGTCATGGAGCTCCTGTAGCTTTGGATCTGCAGGACTGGCCCCTTAACAAGTTCTAGAAGTTCATCGATGAAATAGATGCTGGGGTGGGCCAACTCAAAGCCCTGGATCTGGGCTTGGGTAATAGCTGAGCTGGTCAGTCTACCAACTCTCCTGTACCCTCACAATTAGGGTGAGCTCTTCAGCACTGCCCTAGTTAGCTCTCCCATTGCTCAGCCTGTAAGGGGCAGTGCTAGCTCTCCAGCTGTCATGCTCCTGGGGCACCTCATGTATACCCATACCACCAGGGCCAGTTCTTCTGTGCTGCCTAGATGAGGTGTGGTCCTGCTCTCCCAGGTGCTGCAGCTGGTGAGGATGAGGAGCAGGGACAGCTCTCCTGCTCTCATGACCTCAGGGTCAGTACATCCTTCTGCCGCTTCCTTCCTCCCTCCCTCCCTCCCTGCCTCCCTCCCTCCCTCTCTGCCTCCCTCCCTCCCTTCCTTTCCTTCCTTCCTTCCTTCCTTCCTTCCTTCCTTCCTTCCTTCCTTCCTTCCTTCCTTCCTTCCTTCTTTCCTTCCTTTTGCTGTTTCTTTTAGTTGATAATTCCATTTTGATCTTTATTTTTGTGATTCTATCTGCTTCGGGTAGGTAAGACAAAACATAGGCTCTGGAGATAAAGAGTAAGAAAAATCCATTCTTAAGGAGTTTATTAGTTTTCATTAAATGAAAGGACACAAGTGTTGAAACAAAGTAATATCATCTTTTTGTCAGATTTCAGTTATAATAAATTATTTTAACATTTGTCTGCTGCAACAATACTGTATAGCATTACAGGGCGCCCTGACTATCTGGTGGATGGCCCCACCCCCCACTGGGTGCCCTGACCATCTGGTGGATGGCCCCAACCCCCACTGGGTACCCTGACTATCTGGTGGATGGCCCCACCCACCACTGGGCGCCCTGACTATCTGGTGGGTGGCCCCACCCCTCCCCTGGGCACCCCGACTATCTGGTGGGTGGCCCCACCCCTCCCCTGGGCACCCTGACTATCTATTGGAGGTTCAGGTCACTTCAGGTTCCATCTTCCCACTGTTGTGCATCTATCCAAAATACATAAAGAACTCAAGAAGTCAGACTCCAAAAAAGCCATATAATCCAATTAAAAAATGGAGTAGCTAAGCAGAGAATTCTCACTAGAGGAATCTTGAATGACCAAGAAACACTTAAAGAAATGTTCAACATCCTTAGTCATCAGGGAAATGCAAATAAAAAGTGACCCTGAGATTCTGTCTTTCACCAATCAGAATGGCTAAGATCCAAAACTCAGGTGACAGCACATGCTGTAGAGGATTTGGAGAAAGAGGAACACTCCTCCATTGTTGGTGGGATTTCAAACTGGTATAAACACTCTGGAAATCAATCTGGAGGTTCTTCAGAAAATTGGAAATAGTTCCACCTGAAGACCCAACTATACCACTCCTGGGCATATCGCCATAAGATGTTCCAACATATCACGAGGACACATGCTCTTGCAAAGAACCTCAGTTTGGCTTCCAGCATCCATTTTGGGCAGCTTACAACTGCCTGCCACTCTGGTTCCAAGGGAGCCAACACATCTAGCCATCATGGGCAACCACATTTTTACACACACACACACACACACACACACACACACACACACACACACGATTAAAAATAAAATAAAGTTAAAAAAATGTTTGTGATACCCATTGAGTCCTGGGAACCTCTCATGTTCTTCTCAATTTTATTGATAAATTTGATAAACTTAGCAACCTCAGCACAAGGTCTTTTTTCTTTGTTAACAGAAACATTGTCTCAGCTGCTTCTCCAGGTTCTTCTGTTTCAGGTAACAAGTGACATCATGCTTAGCAAATGGGCAGTGCAAGCAGTGCTTTAATAAATCCCTAAATAAACAATCAATAAATCAATAAATCACTATATAATAAAATGTAAAACCTTATTCTACTTCATGCAAATACAGGATTCAGAAGCATCAGGGTTGGTGACTGTGTCACATGCTGGCAAGGGCTGGCTTCCAACTCTATGGGTATAGAAGATGCTATACTCATGATCCTCCCAACAAGACCTTGTTCCTAAAAATTATGTTTTAATTATTTTCTTATTTTCACTCGTTGGTATAATTTTTTCTTTGCATTTTTTATAAGAGATGCATTTTTTAATTATATATTTGCTTTATTTACATTTCAAATGCTATCCCGAAAGTCCCCTATACCCTCCCCCTGCCCTGCTCCCCTACCCACCCACTCCCATTTCTTGGCCCTGGTGTTCCCCTGTACTGGGGCATATAAAGTTTGCAATACCAAGGGGCCTCTCTTCCCAGTGATGGCCAACTAGGCCATATTCTGCTACATATGCAGCTAGAGACACGAGCTCTGAGAGTACTGGTTAGTTCATATTGTTGTTCCACCTATAGGGTTGCAGACCCCTTCAGCTCCTGGGGTACTTTTTCTAGCTCCTCCTTTGGGGGCCCTGTGTTCCATCCTATAGATGACCCAACACATGTGTTTTATACTTTGAAGTTGTCCACTCTATTTGTGCTTGTGTTCTGGTGCTTCTGTTTCTTTCTGCCCTTTTTCTGGTTAACCAGGGAGATTGACATTTAAGTGTAGCAAGAGAAAGCATTCAGGAGAAATATACCCCTTGATTCCTGATTTCTTTATCAACTAGTTATGTGATTCTGGGCTTGTTTTTGTTTTTGTTTTTTGTTTTTCTGTCCTTTTGTATCTTACTCTCTTAAGTGTGAAAGGAAGCATATTAATACAGTCTTACAAAGCCATTTAACTAACTGTAAAATGTAGTGATACAGGCAAAATGCTTAGAGGACAGAAAACAAGAGAGCCGGGTACAGAGAGACTGAGTTTGATGTAATTTAAAGAGTAGTTGTAGACTGAACAGTTTCCTTTTCTATTTCAGACATTTTGCACTCTTACCCACTCTCTGGCTTGCTTCCTCTTCTGAAGCATTTGTAAAACATTTGCATTTTGGTTGAGAACTAAGTTGGAACATTTCCCTCCAGCCTGTTTGGACCGACAACCTCCAGGTCTGTTGCTATGCAGCATCATGGATGCTCAGAAGAAAGAAAGGGATTCTGAAATGACTCTATATCTCCCAGGAGTTCAAGGCTCTTCTTTTGCTCATTTGGTCTCTTTCTCAGGCATCTTCTTGGCAATCTAGTTTACTTTCTTGCTAATGGAGACAGAAAATAGGGCTAACAGATCTTTCAGTAGAATATTTTTTATTTGTTCAAAGGGAATTTTAAGAAAAAATGTTCTCATATAGCATTCTCATAGATGCTAAAAATTGCAACAAGAGTTGTACGTTCTTGTTCTAGAAATAGCTTAGTTAATTTTGACAATTTGTATTTTCTAACTTTCTATAATACATAGAGATGATTTTTGTAAAATGCTATTAAAAATGAAAAATAGATTGTAATTTTTGTCCTATACAAAAAGTTATGTAGTTATATTTGATTTTAAGATTTTTTTTTTTAGTTTGAATCCACAATACAATAAAATTGAATTTTCAGTGAATCTACTCTTTGCTTCTGTGTCTGTCTGTTTGTCTTCTGTTGCTCTCTATGTGTCTCTCTGACAGGCTCTCACTTTCAAAGTCTAGGATAACCTTGAATTCACTATGATCCTGTGCTCACAATTATCTTCGTCCCTTGCCTCTTGAGTTTTTGGACTCCAGGTGTGTCAACTTTCTGTCTCTTTGGTTTGGAGCCCAGATAAATGTATCTGAGTAGCTAAGGGTTAAAATATCTCACACAGTTCAAACTTGTAACTTTTACAGTCAGTAGCAATTGTGGTTCTAGCCATGTGCCATTACACTGAAAGCAGAGAGTGAATTTCTGGAGACTGATCAGTATTTGTATATTAATTTTATCATTTTCATAGTTTTGTTATTTGATGTCAGCTATCTGTCTCAGTTTCTTCATCTTTAAAGTATTTCATCCTTTTCATTCTATATAAGTTACATTGTTTTCTGAGTTTCATGATAGGCAGTTATAAGCATAAATTGCAACTGATTTTTTATGTTGATTTTGTATCCAGCAAATTACTGAATTTATTATTATGTCTTTTTAATTTGGGTGGCTATAATGTTTTGAGTCAGTGGCTGCTAGTCTAGGGCATGACATGCCCAAACATGTTAATCTTATTTTTTTCTTTCCAATTTGAATACTTTTTATTTCCAATTCTTACCTTATGGCTGTAGCCAATAAATTATATTATTTAATAATAAGTTGAATAGAAGTGGAGAAGTTTGAGAGTTGGCATTCGTGCTTTATTCTCAACCAAAAGCTTTTCAGTTTTTCCCTATTGATTAAGGCATTGAGGAGATAGATACTTGCCTCCACATGAAGATATATTCATATGCATGTTGCAAACACATGTGTGTACCAAAACGCATATGTATATACATACCTCCACATACACACATGAAAAATAAAAAAGAACAGATTTTTTTTAACCATCTTTCCTTCTGCCCTGAGCATTGTGCACCTGGCTGAACCAGTTTTTCCTTGATCACTAGTCTTATCATCATAGTCCTGGTTAAACTTTAAAATTTCAAAATCTATAGTAGATTATGACTGTAGAAATTTCAGGATGAATGATTATCAGTGGTGCTTTTCTATTATCTTCAACTTCCATATAGAAACAATATCTTTTCAGTTAGTTAGAAAAGTTATCTAAAAGAAAAGATAATGATTAACTTACCCTGGAGAGTTTCAGTCACCTTTATTTATATGTTTGAACTCATACTTAGTTTAACATCTTAACATAGAAAATCCCACTCCTCCCATCTCAAGAGACATCAGTGTGTTATATCACACAGTGTGGGGAGGTGACAACTCTCCAGAAAGTACAGGATGGAGGTCACCCAAGCTTGGTACGATTTTTGTAAGTGAGATTGCTGCTCCATCTGAGGGCTCTTCACAGTCCAGAATGCTCAGAGATACAGAATTCACTCCAAATGCAACACAAGCCTGTGTGACGTGACCCAGCAATCACATATCCCAAGAGGAGTTCTGGGTATATTTTGAGAAGCCAGTTGGTATTAATTAATATGACTATTTTATTGTCAGCTGCTTTTGACACCTCATAAAATTATTCATTAGTCCCCACTCCCCAATTCTCTCTCCAGTGTTTGCACTAATTTAACTCGGAATTGTTAAAAACATTACCACATTTTTATCATAGATAAATCTTAATCACTAAATCCAAGGACCTATAAACTTCAAAGGATATTATACCTGTGCTAAACAATGTTTAATAAATCTCTCAGGTGCAACAGACACTAATTACTTAAAATTCTCTATTTTTCTCTCTCTTTCTTATCAGCAGAATATGTATAGAAGTTTATGAATTATTTATAGAAATATAGAAACAACAGCCTTAGGTCCTGGCCTTGTGCTATTCACCTCTCCTTTTTGCATGCTAAGGAGCTTATAGTGAATGAACAAGAGAGAAACAAAGAGAGGCATATCCACCTGACAAGATTCCTCCACATCTTGGCCAACTTTCTCATTCTCTGTTGTCTGTGTGGAAGTGGGCACCTCACTTACTTTGTGGTGAAACAGTCCCAGGAGTTCTTCAAAATACAGACCATCATCTGGTATGAAAGGAATGAGTTAAGATGGGTGTCACCAGTAACGCCAGGAACAACGGAAAGTCCTGAAATCACCCTTTGTTGTAAGCACTGCTTTCACTGTGTTTCATAAGTTTTGGTATGATGTATCTTCATTTTCATTAAATTCTAAAAAGCCTTTAATTTCTTTATTTCTTCCTTGTCCAAGTTATCATTGAGTAGAGAGTTGTTCAGCTTCCATGTGTTAGTGTGCTTTCCATAGTTTTTGTTGGTATTTAAGACCAGCCTTAGTCCGTGGTGGTCTGATAAGATGCATAGGATTATTTCAATCTTCTTGTATCTGTTGAGGCCTGTTTTGTGACCGATTATATGGTCAGTTTTGGAGAAGGTACCATGAGGTGCCGAGAAGAAGGTATATTCATATCTATCTATCTATCTATCTATCTATCTATCTATCTATCTATCTATCTATCTATCTATCTGATCCACTTGGTTTATACATTCTGTTAGTTTCACTGTGTCTCTGTTTAGTTTCTGTTTCCATAATTTGTCCATTGCTGAGAGTGGAGTGTTGAAGTCTCCCACTATTATTGTGTGGGGTGTGATGTGTGCTTCGAGCTTTAGTAAAGTTTCTTTTATGAGTATGGGTGCCCTTGCATTTGGAGTATAGAAGTTTAGAATTGAGAGTTCATCTTGGTAGAATTTTCCTAGGATGAGTATGAATTGTCCTTCCTTATCTTTTTTTTTGATAACTTTAGGTTAAAAGTAGATTTTATTCAATATTAGAATGGCTAGAATAGCTTTTTCCTGGGGACCATTTGCTTTGAAAATTGTTTTCCACCCTTTTACTCTGAGGTAGTGTCTGTCTTTGTCACTAAGGTGTATTTCCTGTATGTAGCAAAATGCTGAGTCCTGTTTATGTATCCAGTCTGTTAGTCTATGTCTTTTTATTGGAGACTCAATAGTCCATCGATGTTCAGAGATATTAAGGAAAAGTGATTGTCACTTCCTGTTATTTTTGTTGTTAGAGGTTCACTCTCTTCCATACCTATTTTCCTTAGGTTTGGTCTTCTCATTGTATCTTGAATTTCCTGGATATTTTGAGTTAGGAGCTTTTTGCTTTTTGTGTTTTCTTTGACTGTTGTGTCAATGTTTTCTATGGTATCTTCTTCACCTGAGAGCCTCTCTTCTATCTCTTGTATTCTGTTAGTGATGCTTGCATCTATGACTCCTGATCTCTTTCGTAGGTTTTCTAACTCCAGGGTTGTCTCCCTTTGTCATTTATTTATTGTTTCTATTTCTGTTTTTAGATCTTGGATGGTTTTGTTCATTTACTTTGCCTGTTTGATTGTGTTTTCCTGTAATTCTTTAAGGGATTTTTGTGTTTCTTCTCTAAGGGCTTCTAGCTGTGTTCTCCTGTATTTCTTTTAGGTAGTCATTTATGTCCATCTTAAAGTCCTCTATCATCATTATGAGAAGTGATTTTAGATCTGAGTCTTGGTTTTCTAGTATGTTGGGGTATCCAGGACTTGCTGTGGTGGGAGAATTGGGGTTCTGATGATGCCTAGTAACCTTGGTTTCTGTTGCTTATGTTCTTTTTTTTTATTATTAGATATTTTCTTTATTTACATTTCAAATGCTATCCCAAAAGTTCCCTGTACCCTCTCCTGCCCCCCTCCCCCCGCCCTGCTCCCCTACCCATCCACTCCCACTTCTTGGCCCTGGCGTTCCCCTTTACTGGGGCATATAAAGTTTGCAATACCAAGGGGCCTCTCTTCCCAATGATGGCCAACTAGGCCATCTTCTGCTACATATGCATCTAGAGACACGAGCTCTGAGGGTACTGGTTAGTTCATATTGTTGTTCCACCTATAGGGCTGTAGACCCCTTCAGCTCCTTGGGTACTTTCTCTAGCTCTTCCATTGGGGGCCCTGTGTTCCATCATTGATTGTGAGCATCCACTTCTGTATTTGCCAGGCACTGGTATAGCCTCAAAAGAGACAACTATATCAGGGTCCTTTCAGCAAAATCTTGCTGGCATATGCAATAGTATCTGGGTTTGGTGGCTGATTATGGGATGAATCCCCAGTGGGGTAGTCTCTGGATGGTCCATCCTTTCGTCTTAGCTCCAACCTTTGTCTCTGGAACTCCTTTCATGGGTGATCTGTTCTCTATTCTAAGGAGGAATGAAGTACCTACACTTTGGCCTTTGTTTTTCTTGATTTTCTTGTGTTTTGCAAATTGAAAATTGGACATAGTACTTCTGGAAGATCCAGCAATACCTCTCCTGGGCATATACCCAGAAGATGTTCCAACTGGTAATAAGAACACATGCTCCACTATGTTCATAGCAGCCTTAGTTATAATAGCCAGAAGGTGGAAAGAACCCAGATGTCCCTCAACAGAGGAATGGATACAGAAAATGTGGTACATTTACACAATGGAGTACTACTTGGCTATTAAAAATAATGAATTTATGAAATTCTTAGTCAAATGGATGGACCTGGAGGATATCATCCTGAGTGAGGTAACCCAATCACAAAAGAAGTCAGCTACTTTCTCTATCCCTTTCTCTTTTACTTCCCTCCATCACTCCCTGTCTGCCTCCCTTCCTCATGATCTGAAGATCTGCATGGTATTCCAGATAAACAACGCTGGAGTAAAGTAAAATAAATAATAAGAATATATGAGCTTGCAAAACTACCTATGCTAGGAAAGATAAAAAACAAAACAAAACAACAAACCTTTAAAATTGAATCATACATTTCTTTAACATTTAGGTCAAGTTGAGATTCTATTCAAATCTCTGTTCATTAAGTCTCTAAAACTCCCAAAAGTATGCTCACACCTGACTCAGTCCTCTTAACTGGCCCTGGCTCTTATTACTCTCAGATCAATGAAGATTAGTTAATTGAAGATTAGTTATATTTTGCCTTTATTCCACCAAATACTCTTTTCCTAAGGTTTTAGCATAACCCACCCATATTCTCTCTTTTTTCTGTCTCCCCTTCTGAAATTCTATATGCTATTGAAAAACAAATGAATCTCCATTACAGCTATCGTTGAGACTCTCTGTGAACCAGGGTTGAGGACCAGCTATGTGGCTTGTCACTTGTTTTCACTTCAGCACATCAATTGCCACCTGAAGCTTAATTTTTCATCTTTAAATTAAAGCTCCTCAATTGGATGGCCACTACTCACAATAGCTAAATATGGAATTGAGAACGCTACCCATCATCACATAAGCACAGACATTTAAAATGTTGTTTACATAATAGAATATTATTTAACCATCAAACTGAATGAAAACATATTATTTGCTGCAAAGTGGATGAAACTAGAGAACATTACATTGAATAATAAGTCAGACACAAAGGCAAGCCCTCTGTGTTCTCCAGCATACAACATTAACAGTGTAAGTAGTAACTACTAGAGCCTATGATGTGTGGAAAGATGAAGACTGGGAAGAGACAGGGTAATGAGATCAAAGCCCAAACAACAATAAGTGGTGGGGGAGCGGGTGGTGTTCTTCAACTCACTAAGGTACTTAAGTGACAATAATCCACTACATCTTTTATAAATAATTAAATGAGAGGAGCCCAAAGCTACAAACACAAAGTAATAGTGAAGATATAGAAATATTACTCTGCCTGAATCAGTACTCTGTATACACTATTGAATACAATACTGGACCTCATAAATATACAGAACTTCTATTTGTTACTCAATATTTTAAGTTTAAAAAGCTATACATTGTCAATATTTAATTTTATCAAAACATATTGTATAGATTTGGTAACATACTATAATGTATTCTATAACTATGTATAAAAATTAATATAATTGTTAAATGAAATTAAGGTTTGTCTTAGGATTTCTATTGCTGTGAAGACATACCATGACCATAGCAACTCTTCTAAGAAAACATTTAATTGGGGTGGTGTGGTAGTTTGAATAAAAGTAGCCTCCATAGGCCCATAGAAACTGGCTCTATTAGGAGGGGTGATCTTGTTAGAGTAGGTGTGGCTTTATTGATCAAGAGTGTCACTGGGTGGGTTTTTCAGTCTAAGGTGCTCAAGCCAGGCCAGTGGCTCACAGTCTCTTCCTGCTGCCTGTTGAGTCAGATGTAGAGCTCTCAGCTTACTTTCCAACACCTTGTTTACCTGCATAGCATCATGTTTCCCTCTGTGAGGATAATAGACTAAACCTCTAAAACTGTAAGCCAGCTCCAATTAAATGTTTCCTTTGTAAGAGTTATGGTCAGCTGGGCAGTGACATGCCTTCCATCCCAGCACTTGGGAGGCAGAGGCAGGCAGATTTCTGAGTTTGAGGCCAGCCTGGTCTACAGAGTGAGTTCTAGGACAGCCAGGGCTACACAGAGAAACCCTGTCTTGAGGGGGGTGGGGTGGCGGGGAGGGGGGGGGGAGAAGAGTTGTGGTCATGCTACCTGTTCACAGCAATAAAACCCAAACTAAGACAGACTGAGTTATGTTTCATGGCAGAAAGCATGGTAGCATGTAGGCAGACATGATGTTGGAGAGGTACCTGGGAGCTCTACATCTGGATCAACAGGCAACAGGAAGAGAAAGTGACATTGAGCCTGGCTTGAGCATCTCAAAGCTCATCCCCACCCAGTGACACGCTTCCTCCAACAAGTCCACACTTCCTAAAAGTGCCACTCCTATGGGACTGAGGGCCATTTTGATTCAAACCACCACTGTGCTAATGCAGTTATACCTCCCATGTGTGGTGGACGGTATATTTGATGTGTACATTTGATGTCCATTCTGTCCTCCTGTGAGAGGTTGTGAACAAGGAATGAGTCAGCACTCAAGTGATTTCCTATAAACCTTCTGCCCACCTTAATTTGTAAAATAAAGGTGGGAAGAAAGGTGATGGTTGGGCAGAAAAGGGGGAAGGTGGAACGGAAGGTGGGGAGAAGGAGGTTTCAGAGAGAAAGGATGCAGAGGAGGAAGAGAAGAAGGAAAGTAGAGCAGAAGCATGTGGCCTGGAGAAACTGCAGGTTCTAAAGGGTTTCATAGATATGGAAGATGGTAGTGTAGCCATAGATTAGCCCAATATAGGAGCACAGCATGTATTCATATTAATTGAGTCGTGTTTTCATTGCTGGGACATATTTGGGTTGGAGATTTACCACAACACCCATGTACTTTTTACTGTACAAAGATAAAACCTGATGCCATTTGAAGATACATATAAACTATAAATACAAGGCTGCATATGAAAAAAATAAGACAGCTTATATTCAATTACAAAGTTCTATAGCTGAGACCTCTAACTCAAATAGTTTTAATGTTCCATAAAATCCCTGATTCCACCTGCAAAGTTGTGTTGCTTTTTGGTTTTACTACACTGTGCTACATACAGTTTGAAGATGCACTCATTCCCTCACCATGGTTGTTTCTTACAGTATAAAACCTCAACTGTTAGGCATTAGCACTGCGTTGAGCACCTGGCTCAACTTTAATGCTCTTTCATTCAGACCTCAGCTCTTTGCACAGCATCTTCTCATTTTATTCCAGACTTTTGCACTAATTTTATGTTTCTTAACTGGTCCTTGATGCTATTTATGACTTAAAAAAAAAAGAGTTCAAATGAACTTATCTGCAGGAGCTACCAAATACTTGAACCTTCACTTTTCCTAATGATTCACCAAATATTTATAAAAGATAAAGCTGTCTAACAGCAGAACTGAAATTTTAAACCATTTGTAAGCAGAAAGGTAGATAAGATTTTTTATTCAGTATTTTCCATGATTTTCCATGCACAGTATGTTTTTAAAAGTTTAGTGAGCCTACATTTAGTAATAAAGTCCGTGAGATGTCTGGCAGAAACTCCCTGCCACAACAGTTTACATCAGCCATCTGTGTCTCCAAGAAGCTTACAGACATTCTGCCACCTGATTCACTGTCCCAATGCTTCTCACATCTATTCACAGGCTTCCTCCAATTTCCAGTGTCTACTATATCTACCCTAAGAGGAAGAAAATATTACCAAAACAATACTGTATTGCATATTTCACCAACTAAAATAAGATTGAAAACTTTTAGTAACGAATTCCATTTGTATGGAAGGACAAACTATTCAGAGTAAATGAGCCAGAGGCTAGCAGGAGTATGGGCACTGATGTCCACGGGCAGAGACTGACTCTCCACTGAGGTTTTCCCATATGGACACTCAAATCCAGTCATCCTATATATCTCATGATTTGCTTTATTCTGGGATTCAGAGGAGTCTCTCAATTAGCTCTGGAGAGTAGACATGTCATCAAAAAGGAGAGATAGCCGAATGCCATAAAGGCTGGCTGACCTTCAAGCTGCTTCAATCAAGTCCCTGTGCTAACCAGCACTCCATCCCTGTAAGAAGGTAACCGACCGAAGCAGCTGATGAAGGAAGGTTTATTTTGACTCAGAGCTTTTGAGATTCGGGTCTGTGATCAGTTGGTCCCATGCTTGTGCGCTGAGGTATGCTGACCATCAGTGCAGGGCATGTGGTGAAGCAAACCCATTTACTTCATAGCCAGGAACAAATGAGGAACAGGAATTGCAGTCCATAGTTCCCATCAAGCCACACCTTCAGGAACTGAAAGTACTTGCACTGAGCTATACCTATTAAAAGTTCCACCATCTTCCTATGAGGCTACCCTGGTGACCAAACTTAACATATGTGCCAGTAGAAAATATTCAAGATCCAAATCATCATACACCCAAAGTCCATTGTCCTTTGTAATAACGCAATGGGATGACAGAGCTTTTAATGTCACACCCTGGTTTATTATCAGCTCCGTGCCCTCAGACACAGATGCTTCCATTCCCTTCTTTCAATAGGATACAAGTGTGACTTGTGTGTCAAGGAAGTCTGATTTAATCATAGAGACTAGGTTTCTCCACTCTAACATGCAAAGACTAGTTTTCAAACTCCTACCATTCTCACAATTCACTAATCTCTGCCCAGCATCCTTTTATTAAAAAGAATGAAATGCCTCCTCTGTGCCAGGCACAAACTTAGAAGAATGAGTCTCCATTACAATACTGCTTTGGGAGATAATCCTCTCCATGTAGATGCAGAACAACTCAGTTAACCTGTTAACTTGTTCTGTTACCTGGATAACGATAGCACATTATTTAGGTGTTTTTCTTGTAAGATGGTTTTCTTTGTAAGATGCATATAAAAATATTAAGACTATTACTTCTCTGTATAAATAAAATTGAAGTTTAATCCAGAGCACCCCCAAAATAGTGAAGTATTAAGAAAAATTATAAACTTCTAAACTATAGGGACAGATGTCAGTTTTTAAGGAACCCAACTTTAACCATAGCTGCTATTGTCAATACTCCATCCATTAAGGCTGAACATTCTACCATGAGGTAGTGGGGTGCTTAAAGAGTTAAGAGGATAAGGTAAAAAGAGAATTTTAGGACACAACATCTGCTCCAACCACATCATCCAGAGGAAACTCCACTCCCAAATGCTCTAACTTGCCCAGGATCATAGTATCAGAGGTGAGGAGGACACAACATCTGCCCCAACACTTGGAGTTACAGGGACCAACGAGACCCAGGTACCCAGGAACTCTGCCCCAACTAGTGGTATGACTTCCTTCTGGTCTGAGCTGGTGCCCTGAGCTAACCTTGGGAAGAATGAACTCTGCAGCCAGTCTCATACTCCCAGAGGAAGCTCTACTCCCAGGCACTTTAACACACCCAGGATTCCAGGATGCCAAGAATTTGGTCACAAGAGGTTCACAGGTCCACTGCTGGGGAGATTGAAAACTTGTATGATCACTATGAAGATCAGCATGGAAGTCCCTCAAGAAGATGGGGATTGATCTACCTCAAGTTCCATCCACTCTTGGCATATACTCAAAGGACACTTCATTATACCACAGAGACATGTCCTCAACCATGCTCATTGATTCTATATTCATAATAGCCAGAAACTGGAAATGGCATAGATGTTCCTCAACTGATGAATGGATAAAGAAAATGTGGTCCATTCCCACAATGTATGCTCAGCCATTAAACAATTAAAATCATGAAATTCTCAGTTAAATGGATGAAGCTAAGGAAATAATCATACTGAGTAAAGTAACCCAGACCCAGAAAGACAAATATGATATATATTCACTTATAAGTGGATATTAGCTGTTAAGTCATTGATAAGCAGTCAATGGAACAATCTGTAGAATTACCAAGGTTAGGGATAGAGAGTAAGGGACTAAGGAAGAGGGATTAATCGCTCTAGGAAGAGGGAATAAAATAGTTATGGATGGATGAGGTGTGTGGAGGGGACTGGAATGGGAGGATCAAATGGGGAGGGAGAGAGAAGAGCAGGGTGACAGAGGGACTATGGGGAGGGATAACTAAAACCAAGGGGCATTTGAGAGGTCAAAGGGAAATCTAATAGAGTGTTGGCCATAGCGGTCCCATGGGAGCCCTCAAGCAACCCAGACAACTGCCAAGGCTATTGGTTCCTCACCACACAGTGCTGGTAAAGCCACATTGCTGAGGACAACACCCACAAAACTCATTGATGATGGAGAAGTCGCGTTGCCTTCACCTAGAGCCTTCACCCCAGTAGACTAATGTTCATGGTAATTCCTGTGTATATGAGTATGTGTCTACAGGTATATTTTATGCCTTTTCTGTGGCTTTTTTCTTCTATTTGTTTGTTTCATTTTATTCTGGATAGTTTGTTTTTTGTTTTAGTTTATCTTCTTATTATTCTTTAGATGCATGTTTGTTTTCTAAATGAGAGGCAGAAAGGGTGTTGATTCTGATGGAAGTGGAGATGTGGGAATCATGAAGGAGTTAGGGAAGGGAAACCATAACCGGAATATATTGAGAGAAAAATCTATTTTCAATAAAAGAAAGAAGGATAAAAAAGTGGGGTCTGGTTGGCAGAAAGAGGCCACTAAGGGTGTGGTTCAAAGGTTGTTCCTGACACTTGGTTCTTAGAGCATTCTTCTGGACCTATCAGTCACCAGGAATTCACTGCCTCACCCCTAAATCTGAGACACATGCTAAGGAGAGGGCAGGGCTGATAATCTTTGTAATGGAATAGTATCTTTCTCAGAATCCCCTCCCTCAGTGCAGTTACTCTCAGAGCTTCCACCATATAGCATGGTGGTCTGCTCACTCTCCTGAGTTACTCAGAAAAATCATAGCTTTTCCTTTTTTTTCCTGTTAATTTCTTTGAGATTTTGGCCAAAGCTTGGGCATGTGTTCTGCTTTTTCTTTTTCTCTGAAGCACACTCACAGCTTGTCCGCCACAGGGCTGCTTGCTGAGCCCCACAACTGAACCTGCTTGCTGTTGTAAAAGGTGTGGCCCCTTTTCTTTCTTCTTCTCCATTTCCCTCCTAGCAACTTCTAACACATACAGCTTACCCACCCAGTTGTTATTTTTTTCTCAAATTCCAATAAAATTGTCCTTGAGTTTTCTTCCAACTTTGTTTCTAAATTCTTTGATTAATGAGAACAAAATCACAAAGAAAGATGGCCAGTTTCCCGGTAACACTGACATGGGCTTATAGATGAAAATCTTTTAGACGTCTGTTTCTAGAACAGGTTTTGTCCAGATTGAAGACTTGTTCTGGGAATGTCTTCACAGCTTTCTTAAACTTTACAAAAATTCCTCAATTGCCTTTATGTCAGCCCTAGCAGATTCATTGATTACTTTGACACGGCATAATGAAAAGGGACCTATAAGTGACTTAAGTACCACAGAGTTCAAAGTGAATTCAACTTTTAGCTAAGTCAGCCTTTGCCTTCTCTATTGCTCCCTGCCCTTTTGCCCGTGATTATCCCGGTGCTTAGACAGACACTCTTTAGTGTTTATTCTTCAATCTATGCTGCTAAATGTTCTTCATATCTGATACAGATTGATGGCAAATGTTGCTAGTCTTCTTGCCTTCCGTGCAGCGGATTCTGCTCTTTTGCCCTGTTTGTCAAGATTATAGATCCGATGATGTAAGGCAGACCTGATTGGTAAGGAGCTTCTGCCTTCTGCCTTTACAGTCCTCAACTGGTCAGTGCCTTGATGTGTCCCTCTTAGTGGCAACATTAGAGGTGGATTCTGTGTGCTTATGGGAAATGATGTGCAAAACAACACAAGATAAAAATCACAGAGAAAATGAAGTAATCAAGAGATGAAAGAATATAAGGTGTCTGAGGCTGTCACTACAACACGGTTTTCTTTCTTGTTTTAAACATTCGTTTATTTGTTTATTTTGTGTGTGTGGGAAAAGTGGGCAACATGGTGAATATGTGGAGGTTGGAAGACAGCTTCAGGAAATCAATTTTATCCTTCTACCATATGGGTTCCAGGGACTGAACTTAGGTGATCAGGCTTGGTTTGGCAAAAAGCCTTTACCTGATGAGCTATGTCAATAGTATCACTTTTTAAAATTTGTTTGTTTGTTTATTTATTTATTTATTTATTATTGTTGTTGTTATTATTAGAGACAGGGTTTCTCTGTGTAGGTCTGGGAGTGCTGGGATTAAAGGTGTGCACCACCATTGCCTCCCACTGACACTTTTTGTTTTTTTTAAAGGAAGAGTACACAGAGCATGATGGTAGATAGATAACCAGCAATTAAGTAATTTATCAAGTGCTAGGTGCTGTGCGTGACTGGATGTAAGCTGCTTTTATATGAGGGGCAGCACAGTAGGATTGCTTGCTCCAGTACCACACTAAACATGGATATCATGCTATACTAGGGCACTATGTCATCAATAGGCAATATGTGGCATCTTGAACTGGTTTTTGACATTTTCTGTTTGTTCCTGAAAAACGCCACATTAGCAGCCAACAGCTATGAAGAATCTATATGTCTTGATACACAAAATATCATAGCTTCGATATATGAAATATCAAAATACACTGATATTAAATAAAATTAAGTTTGCTGTTAAGCTTTCCTCCCCCTGGAGTCGATTCTTTTTGTGTTGAGACTCCACAAAGGATAGGATCATGCATAGTTGCACTATTTTGGGTAGGGACTAACAGGTCCAGTTAAGATGCCCAAGTGGAAGGCCCTAAAAGATTAGGAAGCACCATGAGAGCATTTGCCAAAAGGATGGAGGGCACACAGAGCAAGCGTTTGCTGGTGCTGTTTTCCCAGGGTTCTGTGGTTCTCATAGTCAAGAGATTTGAAAAAGTAGAATTATACAGCCACAGACATATGTGACACTGATTCTGTTTTTATTTTGTTGTGATGGACACCTTTCTACCCATCAGTGCTGTGCTGAGCCATAATGGGGCCAGACAAAACAGGAAAAGTCAGTAGGACAAATACCATCCTTATTTAAAAATCTGATGTGTTGTTTGTCACAGATATTTTTGCACTGGTTTTTATACTTAAAAATATTGCACTAAGATACCATTTATTACAATTATCACATTTTGACACCCTTTAAAATTTGCACTAAAGATAGTATGTCACATGTACCTCTCTAAGCCTGGCCCTACTAGCCCTTTGGTAGTAACAGGGTCATTGTGGGCTAAGTAGAGGAGCAATGAGAAGAGAATGTCTCTTTTCATGGGGCGCATGTGCTTTATGGGCACAGCGGTCTGACTATATGTAATGACTATAATGAACTAAAAGTATTCAGTATTCTGTGAAATTTTACAAAGTGCCATCTGAGGTACATGCAATTTATGTTCCTATAAACTATTGAAATGTATTTAATGTTTATATGCCCCAGTACAGGGAAATGCCAGGGCCAAGTAGTGGGAGTGGGTGGGTAGGGGAGCAGGGCGGGGGGGGGAGGGTATAGGGGACTTATGGGATAACACTTGAAATGTAAATGAAGAAATTATCTAATAATAAATAAATAAATAAATAAATAAAATAAATTTATTAGAAGTGTTCTTAATTGGTGTTTGAAATATACTCATACTATATGATTATTCTGTTTTTAAAAAGATTTGTATGTCATTCCCTTCACAGGTAAAGGAGTATATTGAGAGATATTCATGTCTTTCCAAATTAATAATGTATAAAATTTTTATCAACTTTTTTCAAAGACAATTATACAATAAAATAAAATTAAAAGAAAAGAAATGTATTTAAAAGAATGACTCAGCACAAATTCTTCCTATAGGCAAAGCAAAACCACGGCAATGAGCAAGACAATTCCTCTCCCAGAAGCAGGACCAGCAGCCTTCAATAGCTCCTGGAAATGACATGGGAGAACTCGTTAGAGGAGGAAAAGACTGGAAAGGACAACCACAGTCCAGTGAGGTCGAACAGCTCTGGGGAGCAGAAAGTAATTCCCAGCGTACATGGAGGGCAACTAATAATAGGCTCTGAACATGTTTTCCTTCCATTCGAGCAAAATAATGTTTTCCCACAGGCCTGCTACGGAAAATGGAAATAATGTGGGCTAGTGAACTAAATGGAGAAATATGTACTTAATTACACATGGTTGTGAAATAGAAAAAGAAAACAAAATTATAAAGCCAAGTGTTAAAATGGGGGCCATTTTGTGAGCCGTTTATCAGAGTCAGGGGACAATCTGACAAGATTAAAGATGACAAAGTCTAGCTTCTTGAGACACAGGTCAGTTCCTTACTCCTTTCTGGCATACATATAGTACATCTGTACAGCTCTTTGGAAAGACTGTAGGCTCTTCAAAAGAGTTAAAGCCACAACTCCCACAAGGCCTACTCATTTCATGCCAATATAGAAACTGGAAGAAATTGAAAACAGTCAAATGAATACTTGTACAGCAATGTAATTCACCGTAGTATTACCCATATTGCCAGCAGGTGGCGACAAGGAAGCAGGCATCAACAGAAGGCTGTCATGAAGAGTGTCAGAAAAATGTAATATCTGCACACTACAGAAGATTGCAAAATGGGATGAAGTTCTGATATATGCTGCATGTTAAGTGAAATGAACTCGGCACAGAAGTTGTATTATGTATATTATTCCATTTAAATAAGATATTAGAACAGGCAGATGGGGGTTCTGAGGACAGCACTGGGAACTTGTTTTCAACAAATACAGCTTTCAGTTGGGCTGTATTACTTTTCTTCTGTATCAGTTACTTTTCTTTTTGTTGTGACACGGCAAGAAGCCATTTATGGAAAGAAGGGTTTATCTTGGTGGTTTGAGGGGGTGCAAGCTATCATGATGGGGAAGGGGGTGCCAGGAACATTAAGTGAGATGGCTGGTCACATTTGATGTGCAGCTGAGGAAGCAGAAATGACAGGAAGTGAGGTCTACCCCAGCAACCCACTTCCTCCAACTAGGCCCCACTTTAAGACCTATCCCTAGCTGGGACCAAGAGTTTGAATGTATGAGCCCACTAAGGGCATTCTAGATTCAAACTACAACACAAGGTGATGGAAGGCTTATGCATTGAATAACATAAATAATGTAACAATGTAAATGTAATTAATGCTACTGAAACACATATTTCAAATAGTTAAAATGGCAAATTTAACAGTATGCTACCATAGTAAAAAAGTAAAATAGGGTGAAGAAGGGGAAAAAAGCCAGTGTAGGGTGGGATGGATTGATGTGAAATAAAATATAATTATAATGCTGCATAGAGCCAAGTGCTGAATATGAAGCAATATTCTTTTTTTAAAAAAGACACTTTTATTTATGTGACTGTGTGTGTGTGTGTGTGTGTGTGTGTGTGAGTGTGTGTGTTTCTGTGTATACCATTTATAGGTGGGTACCCTTGGAGGCCAGAAAAACTCCCTGAGTACAGAGTTACCAGTGGTTGTGAGCTTCTGATACAGGTGGTGGGAACCAGCTTGGATCTTCTGGAAGAGTACAGAGCTTTCTTCACCAAGTGTCTTCTCAGTGCTTTGTTCCCTGGACCCATCTCGTTTTTAAAATTTAAAAATGTTAAGTTAAAAAATGTATGTGAGTTTCTTGCCTGCATAGGGATTGAGTACATGCTGGAGTCGTATTCTTGATTGGATTTAACAAAAGCCACCTATTATTGTATAGCCCAAGCCCAAATGTCTCCACAAAATATTTATGTAAGAGAATATAGAAATGTAATACATTGTTGAATCCATTAGTCTGATACTTGAATGAAAGCACACACACACTGACCATTTTGGTTTCATAAAACCTTCTTTTAAAGCTAAATTGTACCCTGATTATGGCAACTTCTGTGTCTATCTTCTGTCCTGCTAATAAGCAGAATTAGCATCTATAGGATGATCCCTACTCCACAACTGTGCTGTGTTTGCTGGCAATATCCCCCATCCCCTTTGTGATTCAAATGGAGCTCAGGGCTGAACATGATAAGCTTATGCTCTCTTTTTAACCTCTACCACAAGCCTAGTGATGTCTTCCTATGATGGAAACAGTCAGAGAGCTAGGGTCAGGGGATTTCCACAGCTCTTCTAAATGAAAATGCTTAATATCTCTTTGTCATAATTTTGACATATTGTGACTCTAAAAGTTGGAATATATTAGAAGGTGAACTTTAAAGCATTTATGCTACAGAATAGAGCTTCTGTGACTAAGTCTAAAGAAATGTGTACCAGGTTATATATCTTTTTTCAGATATCTACTTTGCATTTGGTGGGCATTTATAGTTCAGGGCTGGCTGGGAAATTGTGTTCATCAATTCATGAAATTGTGCTTCACCTTGCTAGCTACTTTTTGACCTTCTCTGTTTCTTTAAAGGCATTTATGGATTTCAGCGGTATCTACAAAGTTTCTAAGTGGGGTGGTAAGTTTTAGAAGTAGATATAGAGACATTTACTCAACATGTATATGTAATGCCACTGAAATGTATATTTGAAAGTACTTACATGTTCATTACAAGTGTCTTTTTTCTTACCTCAGCTGGGACTTGCTGGCTGTTTTCTACCCATCTTTGTCTCACAGCATATTCATGGCTGTTCTAAGCCAAGGGTTAGTTTTGCCACATTCAACCACCAAGCTTTGTGAATCTAAGGAAGAAATGTAACATTTCCTTGGAGTTGGGAAACTTCATTCCCTTTGAATCCTACTTTTAAATTTTCTCTTTGTTATTTATAACACAACCAAGTGAAGAGATTCATCTGAACCAGTGATCTATGAGATGCAAGTTAATACAGTGCCATGATATCATGTCAGGCTCATCAAGTCAGCAATAAATTTAAGTCCAAATGGTACCAAGAGCTGACAAGAATACAGAACAATGATTCCTTATATGTAGCTGTCCAGCAGCCATGGATGAACTGGGAATACCTGAAAGGGAGGCTGGAAATGAAAAAGGACTGTCAGGTGAGAGAAGTATGAAGCCAAGACAAAGATTTCTGATCAAGGTTCAAAGTTTAATTTTCATCTCTGCATTTATATAGGCAAACCCCACAGACCCATCCTTTGTTTTAGCTGGATTGAGTTGCAAAGCAAGTTTAGTAGGCAGTCAACTTCTCAAAGCTTTGGTAGGGAATTGCAAATGCTGTGAGTCCAGGACTCCAGCCAGGTTGGAAAACCATCTGGGGTTTGTTTAGCCTACTGAAGGCTGGGGGAAGGGCACACTTATAAAGTGCTGATGCAGTTGTAATTAGTATAATGGTGTGGAAATTTGTCAATATCTCATAAAACTGAAGATCTACACTTTTTTCTTAGCCAATCTAATAAGCATAGGAGCTTTAGAATTTTTCATGGGGATAAGAAAGACACCTGGAGGCATTGTTCTTGCTCCACTTCTTCTAAGAGTAAAATACTAAACATAATCACACCTGTCAGCAGAAGGACCGACTGAAAAATGTGCAGCGAAACTATGGGGTATTATTTTGTTACATAAGTTTTTGTGCTTTTCTGTGTTTGAAATACTATGTTTTTTCAAAATAAGGAGTTGCAAGCAGTAAGTATATCTGAAAATTAAATACTTCTCAATATTTCAAATCCATGAACTTTGCCTGAAAGTAAATGAAGAAATACTTATCCAGTAAATTCACAAACAGTTCAAAGGCGTCAGAATGAACTGTCTTTCCACTGCACCTATATCTTCAGACTAACCTCATTTTGTAACATGACAAAATGATTGGCCTGGAAGATCAACTGGAAGAAATAAATTCAGTGTCTCAACTTCAGCAATTATTCTTTGTCATTAGAAAGAATAAAGAAACAGAATAAGAATGATAAGCAAAAACAAAAAACAAGAATAGCAGATCCCAGGCTCCAGCCAGTAGCAGGTTACATACTTGTTTGATGGTTAATTTTGATAGCTAGCCTGATAAAATGTAGAATCACCTGGGAGACAAACCTCAGAGGATATTCGAAATGGGTGTTCTCAAAGAAGTTTAGCTGAAGAGTAAAAACTTCAACATGGGTGTTAACCTCCCAGGGCCTAAGGGCCCAGAATGAATAATAATAAGAAAGCAAGCTGAACATACATCTCTTTGCTTCCTGACTGTGGATGTCATGTGAGCAGCCACGGCACACTCCCACTGCCACCAGGAAAATCTGTATTGTTCTTTAACCATGAGCAAAAATAAACCCCACCTTCTCTAAGTGGCTTTTGCCAGATATTCTGTCAAAACAACAAGGAAAGCAACTAACAGCCCAATAAACTAAAATAACCCTTCTTCCTCAAGGCCCATTATCAGCAAAGCGGCAGGCAGCTAAGGCAGTGCTGGCTTTACTAGTCCCTTTGTCCAGGAATGAAACAAAGACAAGAAGGGAATTCAGCAAGGAAACTAATCTAATGTTGAGAGAGAATGACAAAATTGTGGTTTCATGTTCTATTGCCCAGGATGGTCTTCAACTTTTAAGGTCTAGTAATCCTCCATAGTTCCCTCCCCCCAGCCTACCTTAGGCTGGGAGCAGACCTGCTGCCTCTGAAGGCGGGCCACAGGAAGCTACCTACATTGTGGCTTTCCAGCTAAGACTGGCTTCCTTTGTTGTGCTAAACTGCCTCTGTGCTTCTGCTTCTCTGGGACCCTGGTACCTGTCTGCCAGGCCTCGCCCAGATCCTGTTTCCTGCTTCCTACTGAGGCATTCCACAGTGCCCAGGACTTGGAACTGCTTGCACAGACTGACTGTGGGCCGGGCCTTCCCTCTTATAACCAAGAAAGATTTCTAAGTAAAGTAGAGATGCTTTGAATGGAGTGATTCTGTCTTGGCGTCCATTTTTCTCTCCCCTCTGGTCTCTCCTAGCCCCAGTTCGCCTTCCATGGAACTTGGTTCTTGGGTACGCCGCGGATGGTGGACCCCAACAATCCTCCTCAGCCTTCTTGTTAATTTTAGCTTTTTCTAAGTTGCTTTGTGTTTTTTCTTAAAGTACTTCATGTGCTTTATGCTCAGGAAGCAACAAGGGGGTTTTATAACTCAGTAAACCATTTATCAATATGCTTACTAGAAGTAGAGAGTTTTCACCTGTTGGAACACTCCAGTGTATGGCAGTAGATGTGAAAGTACTTGGAAATGTCATTTAGCTATGCAACTCTGTGTTCAGCTTGTGAAGAAGTGAAATCTAGGAAGAGTAGAGAACACACAGTCTATTTGACATTGGTAGCATTTGAGACCAAATGACTGCTTGGGGAGTTCTGACATCTATACTTACAGATAAACAGTAATGAAATAATGCACCTTTTATAAGGACATTTAATTTGAGGTACATTTCAAAGAGTTATAAGCACATGTATTAGCCACTAAAGTCAATACTGAAAATGTTTGAGTGGCTATTGGATTTTCATCTTTGTTTCAGCCCACACCTCCACCTGCAATGATGGTTAGGTACCCTATACCCTACCCAACAGCTGCACTTGCCTCCCAGGAGGTCTGCTCTAACCTGGGACACACAGGTGAGACACCATGCCCCATTATTCCCCTCCTCCACCACCAGGACCCCAGCAAGCCCAGCAGCCTTGAGCTCTGTCCTGCCTGACCAGAGCTTCATTGTCCTGCTCACATACATGCAAATGTGGATCAGCACAGCAATTCCCACCCCAGAGCTCCACTTTCTCTCCATGGAGGCCTGGAGCTATATAGGATAACCAATCTCAGAGGCTTACTACTCCCAGGGACTACCAGGCCACCCAACACCAGAAACAACCAGATGGCAAAAGACAAGCACAAGAACATAATCAACAAAAGCCAGTGTAATATAGCACCATTAAAACCCATCTCTTCAACTACAGCAAGTCCTAGATATCCTAACACACCCAAAGAAAAAGACTCTGACCTTAAATTCCATATTGTGAAGCTAATAGAAGAAGATATAAATAAATTTCTTAAACACAGGAAAACTCAATTAAACAGAAGCCCTAAAATAGGAAACAGATAAATCCCTTAAAGAAATACAGAAAACCACATAATAATCAAAACACCAAATGTACAGAACAAAGAATAGATAATTAAAAGCCACAAGGGGAAAAAGCCAAGTAACATATATAGGCAGACCTATCAGAATTACATCTGACTTCTCAATAGATACTCTTAAAGCCTGAAGATCCTGAACAGATGTCATGCAGACCCTAAGAGATCACAAATGACAGCCCAGACTATTATACCCAGCAAAACTTTCAAGCACTATAGAGGGAAATACCAAGATATTCCATGACAAAACCAAACTTACACACTATCTTTCTATTAATCCAGCCCTACAGAGAATACTAGAAGGAAAACTCCAAAAACAAGGAGGATAACTATGCCCAAGAAAACACAAGAAATTAATCATCTTACAAGAAAACCAAAAGAAGAGACTCACACACACAGTATCACCATCAACATCAAAATAACAGGAACTAACAATCATTGGTCATTAATAATTGTCAACATCAATGGACTCAATTCACCAATAAAAAGACACAGACTAATAGACTGAATATGTAAATGGGATCCATCATTCTGTTGTGTTCAGAAACACACCTCAGAAAAAAAGATAGATACTACCTCAGAGTAAAGAGATGGCAAAGGGTTTTCCAAGCAAAGGGATCCAAAAATCAAGCTAGAGCAGCCATTCTAATATCTAATAAAATAGAATTTCTTTCTCTCTCTTTTTTTTTAATAGAATTTCTAACAAATGTAATCAACAGATATGGGGAAGAACACTTCATTTTCATCAAAGGAAAAGTCCACCAAGAAAGTCTCAATTCTGAACATCTATGCCCCAAATAAAAGAGCATTTGTAAAAGAAATATCACTAAAGCTAAAATCACACATTTAACCCCACATAATAATAATGGTTGATTTCAACACCCCACTCTCACAAATGGACAGGTCATCAAAACAGAAACTAAACAGAAAAATAATGAAACTAACAGATGGTATGAACCAAATGAATTTAACAGATACATAACCTTTTACCCTCTCCCTGTCCCCCAATGAATATACTTTTTTCTCAGCCTCACATGGACTCTTTACAAAATTGACCATAAAAATCAGGCACAAAGCAAGCCTCAGCAGACAAGAAGATTGAAAAAACTCCTTGCATCTAATGAGATCATCTTGGATTAAGGCTGAACTTGCACAACAACAGAAACAACAGAAATCCCACATACTCATGGAAACAGAACAACTCTCTACTCAATGATCACTTGGTCAGGGAAGAAATAAAGAAATTAAAGAGTTTCTAGAATTCAATGAAAATGAAGGCACAATGTACCCAAACTTATGGGACAAGATGAAAGCAGTGCTAAGAGGAAAATTCATAGCACTAAGTGCCTTCAGAAAGAAGTTGGAGAGATACCAGACTAGTAATTTAACAGCATACTTGAAAGCTCTAGAACAAAAAGAAGCACAAACACCCCCAAGAAGAGTAGGTGGCAGGAAAGAGTCAAACTTCTAATCAATCAATTAGAAAGACAAAGAACAATAAAAAGAATCAACAAAACCAAGAGCTAGTCCTTTGAGAACATCAAGAAGATAGACAAGCCCTTAGCTAAACTAACTAAAAGGAAAAGAGACAATATCCAAATTGACAAAATCAGAAATGAAAATGGAGACATAACAGAAACTGAAGAAATTCAAAAGATCATCAGGTCTTTCTTCAAAATTCTGTCTTCCACAAATCTTGAAAATCTAAATGAAATGGATGATTTTCTAGACAGATATCACTTACCAAAGTTAAATCAAGATCCGGTAAACTATCTAAACAGTTCTATAACTCTTAAGAAATAGAAGCAGTCATTAAAAGTCTCCAAACCAAAAGAAAGCCCAGAACCAGATGGTTTTAATGCAGAATTCTACCAGACTTTCAAAAAAGAGCAAATGTCAATACTCCTGGTCTACAAAGTGAGTTCCAGGACAGCCAGAGCTACACAGAGAAACCCTGTCTCGAAAAAAACAAAAATACCCCAAATAAACAAAATAGAAACTGACCAAGCTAGCTCAGTCGGTCATCAAGGTCTCTAGGAAGGGAGAAAGGAGTAAATTAAGAAAAGACAACTAGGCAACATTATAACATGACTCCAGGCAGTGCTGAGGTTGAAGAGAGTTTATTTTTTCCCAGTCTGCTTTTATATTATTATAGCTCCTTGCAAAAAAATAGGGTAAATTCCTAGATCAAATACAAAGTTTTCAAACTAGGCAATAAACAAAGCAGTCCAACAGGCAATATTTCTAGGGGCTTATCAGGATGATCAAGATAAAAGGAATACCACACCTTTCTGTGCTGTGTTTACCTTGAGCTTTGTATGTAAACATTCTAATCTGAGTCTAGTCTCTTGTTCTCCTAGTCCAGTGTAAATATTCTTACCAATATTCTAGAAGTGGCATCAATTGATCTTCACAAGAAACAGAATCACTACCTAATTCATTTGATGAGGTCACAATTACCATGATACCTAAACTACACAAAGACTCAAAAACGAAAGAGAATTTCAGACCAATTTTGCTATGAACATCGACCTAAAAGTACTGAATAAAATCTTTTATTTTTTATTTTTTTAAATAAAATCTTGCAAACCAAGAGCACATCAAAAAACATCATTCACCATGAACAAGTAGGTTTTATCCCAGGAATGCAAAGAATGCTCGTTATATAAAAATCCATCAACATAATCTAATATATAAACAAACTGAAAGAAAAATAATCACATGATCATCTCACTAGATGCTGAAAGAGCCATCAACAAAGTCCAACACCCCTTAATGTTAAAAGTCTTAGAGATCAGGAATACAAGGTAAATACTTAATCATAATAAAAGCAATATACATCAAACCAACAGCAACATCAAACTAAATGGAGAGAAATTTGAAGCAATCCCACTAAATCCATGGACAAGACAAGGCTGCACACTATTTTTCTGTCTATTCAATAGAAAACTTTAAGTTCTAATCAGGGCAGTAAGACAACAAAGGAGATCAAGGGGATACAAATTGGAAAGGAAGAAGTCAAGGTATCACTATTTTTACAGATGATAATGATACTATACATAAATTACTCACAAAAATCTACCAGAAAGTTTCTACAGCTGATAAACAACTTCAGCAAAGTCGTTGGATATAAAATTAACTTAAAAAAATCAGTAGCCCTCCTTTATACAAATGATAAATGGGCTGAAAAAGAAATCAGGAAAACAACACCCTTCACAATAGTCACAAATAATATAAAAACCTTTGTGTAACTCTAACCAAGCAAGTAAGAGATCTGTATAACAGGAACAAGTTTCTGGAGGAAGAAATTAAAGAAGATATAAGAAGGTAGAAAGATCTCCCATGCTCATGGATCAGTAGGATTAACATAGTAAAAATGGTCATCTTACCAAAAGCAATCTACAGGTTCAATGAAATTCCTATCAAAATTCAACACAATTCTTTACAGACCTTGAAAGTGCAATTCCAACTTCATATGGGAAGACAGAAAAACCCAGGATAGCTACAACAATCCTGTATAATAAAATAACTTCCAGAGGCATCACCATCCCTGATCTTAAAGCTATAATATAAAGCAATAGTGATAAAAACTGCCTGATATTGGTATAGAAACAGACAGGTGGATCAATGGAATAGAATTGAAGACCCAGAAGTGAACCCACATACCTATGGACACTTGATTTTTAACAAAGAAGCCAAAACCATACAGTGGAAAAAGGAAAGCATCTTCAACATATGTCGTTGGTCTAACTGGCATCTGCATGTAGAACAATGCAATTAGATCCAATATTTTTTATCCTGCACAAAAGTCAAGTCCATCATAAAGGACCTCAACATAAAACCAGATACACCCAATCTATTGCAAGAGAGAGTGGGAAATAGCCTTGAACACATTGGTACAGGAGATTATTTCCTGAACAGAACACCAATGGCTGAGGCATTTATCAACAATTGATAAATGGGATCTCATGAAACTGAAAAGCTGTGTAAGGCAAAGGACACTGTTAATATGAAAAAACAGCAACCTACAGATTGGGAAAACATCTTCACCAACCTTACATCTGACAGAGGGCTAGTATCCGAAATATATAAAAAACTGGAGAAGTTAGATTCCAACAAAACAAATAACCTAATTAGAAATGGGGTACAGAGCTAAACAGAATTCTCAGCAGAGGAGTCTTGAATGGTCACAAAGCACTTAAAGAAATGTTTAAAGTCATTAGTCACCAGGGAAATACAAATCAAAATGACCTGAGATTCCACCTTATACTTACCAGAATGGCTAAAATCAATAGCTCAAGTAACAGCACATGCTGTTGAGGATGTGGAGAAAGGGGAACACCCCTCCATTGCTGGTGGAATTGCACACTTGTACAACTACTCTGGAAATCAATCTGATGATTTCTCAGAAAACTGAAAGTAGTTCTACCTGAAGACCCAGTTATACCATTCCCGGGCATATACCCAAAAGATGCTCCACCATACCACCAGGACACATGCTCCACTATATTCATAGTAGTTTTATTCTTAATATTCAGAAACTGGAAACTACCCGATGTTCCTCGGCTGAAGAATGGATACAGAAAATGTGGTTCATTTATTCAGCTATTAAAAACAAGGACATCAAGAATTTTGTAGGCAAATGGATGGAACTAGAAAGTATTACCCCAAGTGAGGTAATCTGACACAAATATTTTCAAGGGTACATAGATAAATAAATCCAGACTTTGATTTCAATACTTGGGAGATAGGTTTCTTGTGAGTTCAAGACTAGCCTAATCTACTGAACAAAGCCAGGGCAATCCAGGCTATACAGAGAAACCTTGCCTAAATAAATAAATAGATCGATAGATAAATAGATAGATAAATGTAATAAAAATAAAAACTGCTGCAGGAAATAATAAAAAATGAACTGCAAGTTCCCATGCTTGTACTGTCAACTCTCTGTTCTGGCGGCCTGGCTGGCCATGCACTAGCGGGCAATGGCCAACCTGTTATTATCTCGAGGAGACTCTCTGGCCTGGAGCTCCTGAAACGTCTCCACCCAGCTTGCTAAGTTCCTACTGGCAGGTGGCTACCACACCAACCACATGCTTCAAATCCCTCATGACCTTTGTGTTACACATCAGACAAACGAATACTTTGCTGTAGTATCTTTCTCTCTTGAACCCAGATGAGCTGCCATGTGAAGGAAAACACAACACAAACTTAGTTCAGAAACGATCCTAACTCAATTGCTGGGCTCAGCAACTAAAATCCTAATCTTGTAAGCCTTATTAAATCTAAATCTTCTGGTGGCGAATCCTGACAGATCCACCATTGAAACTGGGAGCTACATCTTGTCCTCACACTATCCCCGTTCAAAAAGCTCTGATTCCTCCTGCTTCCTTTCCTTACCTCTCCAACCCAGAAGTTCCACCTACCTGGCCCATCCACAACAAATAACAATAAATTTTTATTCTTTTAATCATTTGAAATTATCAAAGATATTAACCTCCAAAGAAGGGAGAAAAATGGAAATTGATATAAATGTTTTCAAGGGCACACAGATAATAAACAAACAAACAAACAAACAAACAAACACAGGCCTTCAATCTCAATACTTGGGAGGTAAAGGTATGGACAGACAGAGTCCTTGAGTGTTGGAGGCCTGCCTAATCTACAGAGCAAATTCAAGTCAGCCTGGGTTACACAGAGAAATTCTGTTTCAATAAATTATAATAATTGTTTTAAATTATCAAACTGAAGGTGGTTTTGTGTTCTATGGTAGTGATGGTATTATAAATCCTCTATGAGAGAGGTCAAAATAGAGCAGACTTAAATAAAAAAGGGACTGCTGAATTGGGCCAGTCTATACTCTTTTTTTTTTAAAATTTGTTTTATTAGATATTTTCTTAATTTACATTTCAAATGCTATCCCGAAAGTTCCCTATACCCTCCCCATGCCCTGCTCCCCTACCCATCCACTCCCACTTCTTAGCCCTGGCATTCCCCTGTATTGGGGCATATAAAGTTTGCAATACCAAGGGGCCTCTCTTCCCAGTGATGGACGACTAGGCCATCTTCTGCTACATATGCAGCTAGAGACATGAGCTCTGGGGGTTCTGGTTAGTTCATATTGTTGAACCTCTTATAGGGTTGCAGACCCCTTCAGCTCCTTGGGTACTTTCTCTAGTTTCTCCATTGGGGGCCCTGTGTTCCATCCTATAGATGACTGTAAGCATCCACTTCGGTATTTGACAGGCACTGGCATAGCCTCATATGAGACAGCTATATCAGGGTCCCTTCAGCAAACTCTTGCTGGCATATGCAATAGTGTCTGGGTTTGGTGGCTGATTATGGGATGGATCCCTGTGTGGGGTAGTCTCTGGATAATCCATCCTTTTGTCTTAGCTACAAACTTTGTCTCTGTAACTCCTTTCATGGGTATTTTGTTCCTTATTCTAAGGCGGAATGAAGTATCCACATGCTGGTCTTCCTTCTTGATTTTCTTGTGTTTTGCAAATTGTATCTTGGGTATTCTAAGATTCTGTGCTAATATCCACTTATCAGTGAGTGCATATCTAGTGACTTCTTTTGTGATTGGGTTACCTCTCTAAGGATGACTTCCTCCAGATACATCCATTTGCCCAAGAATTTCATAAATTCATTATTTTTAATAGTTGAATAGTACTCAATTGTGTAAATGTACCACATTTTCTGTATCCATTCCTCTAGTGAGGGACATCTGAGTTCTTTCCAGCTTCTGGCTATTATGAATAAGGCTGCTATGAACATGGTGGAGCATGTGTTTTTATTACCAGTTGGAACATGTTTTGGGTATATGCTCAGAAGAGGTATTGCTGGATCCTCCAGTAGTACTATGTCCATTTTTCTGAGGAACCACCAGACTGACTTCCAGAGTGGTTGTATAAGCTTGCAGTTCCACCAGCAATGGAGGAGTGTTCCTCTTTTTCCACATCATCATCAGCATCTGCTGTCACCTGAATTTTTGATCTTAGCCTTTCTGACTTGTGTGAGGTGGAATCTCAGGGTTGATTTGATTTGCATTTCCCTGATGATTTAGGATGTTGAACATGTTTTCAGGTGCTTCTCAGTCATTTGGTATTCCTTAGTTGAGAATTCTTTGTTTAGCTCTGTACCCCATTTTTTTTTTTTTTGCAGGAACTTTAAAAAATTTTTTTATTAGATATTTTCTTCATTTACATTTCAAATGTTATCCCGAAAGTCCCCTAAACCCTCCCCCATCCCCCTCCCTGCTCCCCTACCTACCCACTCCCACATATTGGCCCTGGCATTCCCCTGTACTGGGCATATAAAACTTGCATGACCAAGGGGCCTCTCTTCCCAATGATGGCCAACTAGGCCATCTTCTGCTATATATGCAGCTAGAGACATGAGCTCTGGGGGTACTAGTTAGTTCATATTGTTCTTCTACCTATAGGGTTGGTGACCCCTTCAGCAACTTGGGTACTTTCTCTAGCTCCTCCCTTGGGAACCCTGTGTTTTATCTCATAGCTGACTGTGAGCATCCACTTCTGTGTTTGCCAGGTACTGGTATAGCCTCCCATGAGACAGCTATATCAGGGCCCTTTCAACACTATCTTGCTGGCATATGCAATAGTGTCTGTGTTTGGTGGCTGATTATGGGATGGATCCCCGGCTGCAGCAGTCACTGGTTGGTCCATCCTTTTGTTTCAGCTCCACACTTGATCTCTGTAACTCCTTCAATGTGTGCTTTGTTATTAATTCTAAGAAGGGGCGAAGTGTTCACACTTTGATCTTCATTCTTCTTGAGTTTTATGTGTTTAGCAAATTGTATCTTGGGTAGTCTAGGTTTCTGGGCTAATATCCACTTATCAGTGAGTACATGTTATGTGAGTTCTTTTGTGATTGGGTTACCTCACTCAGGATGATACCCTCCAAATCCATCCATTTGCCTAGGAATTGCATAAATTCATTGTTTTAAATAGCTGAGTAGTACTCCATTGTGTAAATGTACCAAATTTTCTGTATCCATTCCTCTGTTGAGGGACATGTGGGTTCTTTCCAGCTTCTGGCTTTTTATTGTTCCAGATGAATTTGCAATTTGCCCTTTCTAACTCTGTGAAGAATTGAGTTGGAATTATGATGGGGATTACATATATCTGTAGATTGCTTTAGGCAGGATAGCTATTTTGACTATATTAATCCTGCCAATCCATGAGCATGGGAGATCTTTCCATCTTCTGAGATCTTCCTGGATTTCTTTCTTCAGAGACTTGAAGTTCTTATGCAGATCGTTCACTTCCTTAGAGTCACACCATGGTATTTTATATTGTTTGTGACTATTGTGAAGGGTGTTGTTTCCCTAATTTCTTTCTCAGCCTGTTTATCCTTTGTTTAGAGAAAGGCCATTGATTTGTTTGAGTTAATTTTACATATCCAGCTACTGCACTGAAGCTCTTTACCAGGTTTAGGAGTTCTCTGGTGGAATTTTTGGGGTCTCTTATATCATATCATCTGCAAATAGTGATATTTTGACTTCTTCCTTTCCAATTTGTATCCCCTTGATCTCCTTTTGTTGTTGAATTGCTCTGGCTAGAACTTCAAGTACTGTATTGAATAGGTAGGATTGAAGCCTACTTGGTCATGATGGATGACTGTTTCGATGTGTTCTTGGATTCGGTTTGCAAGGATTTTATTGAGTATTTTTGCATAGATATCCATAAGGGAAATTGGTCTGAAGTTCTCTTGTTGGATTTTTGTATGGTTTAGGTATCAGAGTAATTGTGGCTTCATATAATGAATTGTGTAGAGTACCTTATGTTTTTTCTATTTTTCTGTTTTTTCTATTTTTCTATTTTTCTTTTTTTCTATTTTGTGGAATAGTTTGAGGAGAGTTGGAATTAGGTCTTCTTTGAAGGTCTGAGAGAACTCTGCACTAAACCCATCTGGTCTTGGGCTTTTTTTTTGGTTGGGAGACTATTGATGACTGCTTTTATTTCTTTAGGGGAAATGGGACTGTTTAGATCATTAATCTGATCCTGGTTTAACTTTGGTACCTAGTATCTTTCTAGGAAGTTGTTCATTTCGTCCAGGTTTTTCAGTTTTGTTGAGTGTAGCCTTTTGTAGTAGGATCTGATGATATTTTGGATTTCCTCAGGTTCTCTTGCTATGTCTCCTTTTTCATTTCTGATATTGTTAATTAGTATAATGTCTTTGTGCTTTTCTAGTTAGTCTGGCTAAGGGTTTATCTATCTTGTTGATTTTCTCAAAGAACCAGCTCCTGGTTTGGTTGATTTTTTTTAATAGTTCTTTTGTTTCCACTTGGTTGATTTCAGCCCTGAGTTTGATTATTTCCTGCTGTCTACTCCTCTTGGGTGAATTTGCTTCCTTTTGTTCTAGAGCTTCTAGGTGTGCTGTCAGGCTGTTAGTGTATGCTCTCTCTAGTTTCTTTTTGGAGACACTCAGGGCTATGAGTTTTCCTCTTAGGACTGCCTTCATTGTGTCCCATAAGTTTGAGTATGTAGTGGCTTCCTTTTCATTAAACTCTAAAAAGTATTTAATTTCTTTATTTCATCCTTAACCAAGGAATCATTGAGTATTGTTCAGTTTCCCAGTGAATGTTGGCTTTCTTTGTGGAGGCCTGTTTTCTGACCGATTATATAGTCAATTTTGGAGGAGGTACCATGTGGCGCTGAGAAGAAGGTATATCCTTTTGTTTTAGGATAAAATGTTCTGTAGATATCTATTAAAATTCATTTGTTTCATAACTTCTCTTAGTGTCCATGTGTCTCTGTTTAGTTTCTGTTTCCAGGATCTGTCCATTGGTGAGAGTGGGGTGTTGAAGTCTCCCACTATTATTGTGTGAGGTACAATGTGTGCTTTGTGCTTTACTAAAGTTTCTTTAATGAATGTGGCCGCTCTTCTATTCGGAGCATAGATATTCAGAATTGTGTTCATCTTGGTTGATTTTACCTTTGATGAGTATGAAGTGCCCTTCCTTGTCTTTTTTTTTTTGATAACTTTGGGTTGGAAGTCAGTTGTATTCAATATTAGAATGGCTATGTTAGCTTGTTTCGTCAGACCATTTGCTTGGAAAATTGTTTTCCAGCCTTTCACTCTGAGGAGGTGTCTGTCTTTTTTTCCTGAGGTGGGTTTCTTGTAAGCAGCAAAATGTTGGGTCCTTTTTGTGTAGCCAGTCTATTAGTCTATGTCCTTTTATTGGGGAATTGAGTCCATTGATATTAAGAGAAATTAAAGAAAAGTAATTGTTGCTTCCTGTTATTTTTGTTTTTAAAGTTGGGATTCTGTTCTTGTGGCTGTCTTCTTTTAGGTTTGTTGAAGGATTACTTTCTTGCTTTTTCTAGGGTGTAGTTTCCATCCTTGTGTTGGTGTTTTCCCTTTATTATCCTTTGAAGGGCTGGATTCGTGGAAAGATATTGTGTGAATTTGGTTTTATCATGGAATACTTTGATTTCTCCCTCTATGGTAATTGAGAGTTTTGCTTGGTATAGTAGCCTGGACTGGCATTTGTGTTCTCTTAGGGTCTGCATAACATCTGTCCAGGATCTTCTGGCTTTCATAGTCTCTGGTGAGAAGTCTGGAGTAATTCTAATAGGCCTACCTTTATATGTTACTTGATCTTTTCCCCTTACTGCTTTGAATATTCTATCTTTATTTAGTGCATTTGTTGTTCTGATTATTATGTGTCTGGAGGAATTTCTTTTCTGGTCCAGTGTATTTGGGGTTCTGTAGGCTTCTTGTATGTTCATGGGCATCTCTTTCTTTAGGTTAGGGAAGTTTTTATCTATACTGTTGTTGAAGATATTTGCTGGCCCTTTAAGTTGAAAATCTTCATTCTTATCTTCTCCTATTATCTGTAGGTTTGATTTTCTCATTGTATCCTGGATTTCCTGGATGTTATGAGTTAGGATATTTTTGCATTTTGAATTTTCTTTGGTTGTTGTGCCCATGTTCTCTATGGAATCTTCTGCACCTGAGATTCTCTCTTCCATCTCTTGTAATCTGTTGCTGATGCTTGTAACTATGGTTCCTGATTTCTTTCCTAAGGTTTCCATCCAGAGTTGTCTCACTTTGGTTTCTTCTTTCTTTCTTTCTTTCTTTCTTTCTTTCTTTCTTTCTTTCTTTCTTTCTTTCTTTCTTTCTTTCTTTCTATATTTTCTACTTCCCTTTTAAGAGCTTGGATTGTTTTGTTCAATTCCATCACTTGTTTGCTTGTGTTTTCGTGTAGTTCTTTAATGGATTTTTATGTTTCCTCTTTAAGGACTTGTAACTGTTGAGCAGTGTTCTCCTGACTTTCTTTAAGTGAGTTATTAATGTTCTTCTTAATGTCCTCTACCAGCATCATGAGATATGGTTTTAAATCTGATTCTTGCTTTTTGTGTGTGTTGGGGTATCCAGTACTGGCTTAGGTGGGAGTGCTTGGTTCTGATAATGGTGAGTGATCTTGGTTTCTGTTTTTAAGATTCTTACACTTGTCTTGCACCATCTGGTAATCTCTGGAGTTAGTTGTTATAGTTGTCTCTGTTTGGAGCTTGTTCCTCCTGTGATTCTGTTAGTCTCTGTCAGCAGTCCTGGGAGTCCAGCTCTCTCCAGAGTCTCAGTGGTCAGAGTAGTCTCTGCAGGCAAGCTCTCCTCTTGCAGGGAATATGCACAGAGGTCTGGTGTTCAGGCCTGTCTCCTAGCTGAAGATAAAGGCCCGATACAGGGCCTGTCACAGAAGATGTGTTGCCTCTGCAGTCTGTGTGCCCCCCTTCACAGACTGGTCTCTGAGGGTCCCAGGACCCAAGATGTTTCCCTCACATGCTCCTTCAGGCAGAACCCTCCTGGGCGGACACCTCTCCTCTGGTGGGTAATGTGCCTGGATGTCTGGAGCCGGAAACGGGGTCTGTCCCAGAAGCTGTGTCGCTTCTGCAGTCCGCACTATCACCTGCACAGACTGGTCTCTCAGGGAACTGGGACCCAAGATGGCTCCCTCACCTGCTCTGGCAGGCAGTGCCCACCCAGGTTGTCACCTCTCCTCTGGCTGGGAAAGTGCCCAGATGTTTGGATCCCGAAACTGCGTTTGTCCCAGAAGCTGTGTCACTTCTGCCTGTCTCAGAAGCTGTGTTGCTTCTGCACTCTGCACTCTTACCTGCGCAGACTGGTCTCTGAGGCGTCCGGGACCCAAGAAGGCTACCTCACCTCCAGTCCATACTCTTAATGATTTTAAATTGCTGGAGCAAAGGCATGCTGTGTTGGTGGAAAGGCTATATAATTGTGTTAACAGGAAAGAAGAAAAGATTTTGGACTCTGTCCAAAGTAGTATGGATTGGATTTGATAGAGGTAGACCTGTTGAAGATCCCATCTGCATACAGGAGAAAATCAAAAGGATCCCATACACTGGTAGTGTATATTGCTAGACCCTCTATTGAAACTCTGTAACTAACAAGGTGATATACATTTCCAGTCAGAACTTCAGCTTACATGGCCAATAAATCTTGTTGGCTATAGAATTCTCATGATTTATTATTACATATGATCCTTTCATATAGCATGAATGGAGATTTATATTGCAGTTTGTTTATATGATCAAACTAATTTCTAAAGAAAGATAATTGTCTTTCACCTGCTCAAACAAAGAACAATAAATCATCTTCAATTGATTTGTGTACTCTCATATTCCATACAAATGTCTTCATAAAAGTATGTATTACTTGTAAGATTTATGTATTGTAAAGTAAAAGACCAAGAGGGCAGCCCTGACAAGTCACCCTTGGGGATGCTGAGATGTTGAGACCTGCTGCTTTAGCTCCCTCATTGATCCTACCTCAAGCTGTTGCTGCTTCCAGAGATTTTCTTCTATAATAGCTTCACAATGGCCTACTATTCCTAGATATTCTTTGTTCATACAGCCTTTCAGACTATTCCAGTCAGGATTTCAGTTATCCTGAACTTTCTCAGCACATAGAGACTAGACAACAAATAATGCTAGTTAACTTTTTACAACCATTTCTTCAATTTCCTTTTGGGTCCCCAAACAGAAATTCTTTACCCCCTTTAAGCAGGAAGCAATTGTAAGAATTGCTAGTCCTTTAAATTGGAGTGGATGGTTTTGGTCATTTAATGAGTCATAGATATGTTGTCATTTTAGGGGATGATTACAAATAATTATGGTCTTGGACAGGGAGGAAATAAAATAGGGAGCTTAGACTCATGGTTTATATCTTTCCCTTCCTGTTCTCTATCCTTTCTTACTTGGATAACAGGTAGGGGTTAAAAGGAAAAAGAGGGGATATAGAAATAATATAAGAAATTAGGTAGTAGGGATGGATTATTGAATCTGCTCTTAAACAAAAGCATTTTATAGCCATAATCTTACATTGGTAGAGATCTTTATATTTTGATGAAGAATTGAGGTTCTATTTTCTTACACTGACACAAAATTTTATATATTGATACATATTTAAGGTTTTCATTGGTATAACTCTTTGTATATTGATACAAAACTTAAGATTAATTTGTTACAATATATTTGTATCTTTCAACTCTTGTATAGGTATTGTGCCTATGCAACTCATTTTAAAATACAAAGTTTCATCCTAGTCCTTTTAATGACTGCTATTACAAACTTTAAAATAATTAGGTAATACAAGTTAGTAGTCAGATAGTCAAACTAATAGGGTCATATTAGATCCCAATTTAGTTAATTATAGTAAAATGTTTTCAAGGTTATTAAGATAGTACATAACTAAAAGTAATGTTTGACAATTAAGATATGCTATAAATAGGTAGATGGTCTCAAAGCCTCAGAGATCCACAGAATATAGCATTTAAAATTATTTCATTATTAAAAGATCTTTTGACTATGAGACATGTCTGCTCCTGAAAGTACCCCAATTACACTTTGATGATGATGATGAGCATAAAAATCTCCATATGGAGTTGCTTCAAGTGTGGCAAGCTAGCCACTGGACAAAAAAAATGCTCTAAATTCATCTGCAGATTAAATGTTGTCCAAAAAGGACAAATGAATGTAGGATAGTCGACAGCTAAGCTCTGCCAAGACAGAGTAACCTAGTCTTTCACAATTCCTGTTTTATATAAGGTCTATCAGATATTTTGGCCCAAATGGCTAAAGATAGATTCTTCAATGTTGTAAAGCATATTGAGGTCTGTCCAAGAAACCAGCAGTCTGTCATATAATTTTTTGGGAGCTGTATCCTTACACTTCTTGCATACACAGGTAATATTTATTCCTTCTCAGGTCTCTGGTGGTGTTGAACACTAGATAGCCATAGTCTTACTATAAGCTTAAATTGTTTAGGATTTAAGAAGATATTATAGGTCTTAGAAGATGTTCTTAGTTTAATAATACAAATTAGGATAGAAAATGATTTAGATATACAATTCTGAACTCACCAAGATAGGACAGATAATAGAATACTTCATCTAAATTGCCAAATGTAAATGGAGTAGACATTATAAATGTATATCATACATTATACTTTTCATAATTGTTATAATTGTATCCAACTTATATCTGAGAGTGAAAGAGCCTATTAGACTAAAAAGGGGAAGTGTTGAGGTTTTGTCTTTTGCTGTGTATTGTAATATTAAATATGTACCCCCAAGGCCTGATTACTCCCAGGGATGAGAGATTCTACATATACTATGTGGCCTTACTCCTTAATTTAAAACTACTAGTTAAATAAAGCTGTTGACAGCCAAAGCTGGGCAGAAGAGACATGGATGAGGTTGGAGTTCCTGTGCTTGGGGTCTGAGTAGAACAAGGCGGGAAGAAGAAGGTGGAGAAAGGAGGGAGCTGCCATGGGGTAGAAGCTACCATGGGGTTAGGTAAGTCTTCAAAATATGGATATGAGGACTGGCCAATTGGAGTTAATAGAAGCTCAGATGGAATATAGCAAGTTATAACTTGGGGTTATTGAGGGAGAAGTAGATTCTAATAGTTTAAAGGGTAGATATCTAGTAGATTAAGGCTTATTATAAAAATAAAGATTGTCTGTCTTTTGTTGGGGAACTGAATGATTAAGGATGAGTATAAATCTGAGAGTGAGATTGAACACAGCAGTAACCCACACTCAAAAGGACATGTGTGGCATTTACTTACTGATAAGTGGACATTAGCCACAAAGTACATAATACCCATGATACACCCAATAAACCTAGGAGGTTAAACAAGAAGGAAGGCCCAAGTGAGGATGCTTAAATCTCACTTAGAAGTGGGGAATCCTCACAGAAAGAGGAAGGGAACTAGGTGGGAGAGGGGAATGGGGGGATTAGGATCTGGTGTGGGGAGATAGTAGAGAGGGCCAGAGGGACAAGAGAATGGAAATCTGCAGCTGCCAGGGGTTGGGAATGGGATGTGGGAAATCTCTAGGAAGACATAAAGATCTGGGATAGAGGAGGCTCCCAGGAATCAATGGGGGTATCCTTAGCTAAAACGCATAACAGTGGGGACATGAAACCAGAAGAGGCCACCTCTTGTAGCCAGGCAGGATCTGCAGTGTAGAGATAAGGACACCAACCTACCTACAAAACTTTTGACCTAAAATTTATCCTGTCTAAAAGCAATCCAAGGCCAAAGATGGAAGAGAGACTGAAGAATGGCCAACCAATAACCAGCCCAACCTGAGACCTATCCCTCTGCCAAGCAGCGAGCAGCAAGTAGCAAGCAGCAGGCATCAGGCATCAGGCATCAGGCATCAGGCATCAGGCATCAGGCATCAGGCATCAGGCATCAGGCATCAGGCATCAGGCATCAGGCATCAGGCATCAGGCATCAGGCAGCAGGCATCAGGCATCAGGCATCAGGCAGCAGGCATCAGGCATCAGGCAGCAAGCAGCAAGCAGCAGCAAGCAGCAAGCAATCACCAGTCCCTTCCACTATCATAGATAGGAGCCTAGCAGCTGAGTGAAACAGATGGAAATATTCATAGCCAAACACTGGACAGAGGTTGGGGACTCTTGGGCAAATTGGGGGAAGGTTTGAAGGACCCAAAGGAGATAGGAACTCTACATGACAACCAAGAGTCAACTAACATGGACCTTTGGCAGCTATCAGAGACTAAGCCACCAATAAAAGAGTATACAGGGGCTTTACCAGGCCCCCAGCACATAAGGCTGCTTTGTTTGTTCACAGCCTAATCCTGCAGAGTCTTAATGTACCAGTGTTGGGGGATACCCAGGGGATATGAAGGGGAAGGGGGATGTGGAGAGGACTCTGGGAAGGGGGACTGGGAGGGTTGACAGTGTTTGGGATGTAAATCAACAACAAAAAAAATTAATAAAATTTTTTGAGTTTTATTGTTTGAGTGCCTTGCAGCTGACCTTTGGTGTATTTTATTAAATTCAACATGTTCATTATGACAGATCTAAACTTCAAGGAGTTGTGATAGTTTGTGTATATACCTCTATTGGTAGCTTATTGAACAAGGAGAATTAGACCCAGAAGACATAGTTACTGATGTGAAGACTAAAATGACTGTACTATGGAGTCATACTTCTTAGTTAAGACAGCTAGCTGCTCTGAATATCTGCTTAAAAAAAAAAAAGAAAAGAAAAGAAAACAAAAACAAAACAAAACAAAACAAAACAAAACACCCACAGTCAAGAGAATATTATGCGTTTGGGGATCTCACTGACTTACTCTCGCTCCTTAAGCCAGTCAGGGTGGGTGCCATTCAGAAGGGGACTTCTTGATACCTGTGCACACTTCAGTACACCACCACTGCACCTTAGAAGGAAATTGTTCCTCAGGTAAAGTTATGCTGGAGCTCGTGCCTGTGTGGTATTGACTTAGAATGCATACGTGTTCAGCACTCAGGCTCCTCAGAAACACGGGTGTGCTTCTTGTTTAGAATATTCTCAATTATGAAGTATTATAAACACCAGTGGAGTATGTGCTTGTCTGAAAGTAAGGTCCTGTGTTTATGCAAATATTAGCAAGTAGTTAAGAAGACACAAGGAAGCAACAAAAAAGAATGTGACTCCTGGGTAGAGGGTTTCTGAAATTATGCATTTTTTTTCTGTGAAACATTAGTTGTTTTAAAAGCATTAATACTGATCTTTGCTTTAAAATGTGGGTGTATAATTTAAGGTAAAACACCTCATTGTACAATGAAAAATTTACTTTGCCAAGCATTTAATTTATAGTAACTTTCTTCCCTATAAGAGATTTCTTTAAACAATTTTTAGTAATCTTTTTATGGGAAGGTTCTTATCTGAGGGCTGACAGAAATATGAGAGAATTATTCAAAGCAAAATAAGATACAGTTTATTTTAAAAATACCTCCTTAAAAGGGTATTCTGCAATTTCTCATACAAATCCCATGTAAGGCTTATCAGCTGTTATTATGAGAATTACTTAAAAATTTTCATCTGTCTCATATTTCACATCTGTACCTTTATTTTCTTTTGTCTGTGATGAGGATCAGCTAGCCATAAAGTTCTGAGTGAGGACTGAGGTATATGAGAAACAGCTTATGAAATTCCTTTATAAATTAGATTCTTAGCATTATTTTTTTCAGAGACATTATTTTTCAGATGACTTGTTGATTATGAAGAATTTCTGATGTACATATCTTCATTTAAGTGGCAGGGATGGAAGCTGTCCCACCATGGAATCAGCATGGAGGACCCTTGAGCACATGGTTGGGATAACATTCCTATTCTACTTTATTATTTATTTTTTTATTTTTTTATTAGATATTTTCTTCATTTACATTTCAAGTGTTATCCCATAAGTACCCTATACCTTCCCCCCGCCCTGCTCCCCTACCCACCCACTCCCACTACTTGGCCCTGGCATTCCCCTGTACTGGGGCATATAAATATTGCTAGACCAAGGGCCTTTCTTCCCCAATAATGGCCAATTAGGCCATCTTCTAATACATATGCAACTAGAGACATGAGCTCTGGGGGTTCTGATTAGTTCATATTGTTGTTCCATCTATAGGGTTGCAGACCCCTACAGCTTTTGGGTACTCTCTCTAGCTCTTACATTGGGGACCCTGTGTTCTGCCCTATAGATGATTGTGAGCATCCACTTCTGTATTTGTCCGGGACTGTCAAAGCCTCACAGGAGACAGCTATATCAGGGTCCTTTCAGCAATATCCTGCTGGCGTATGCAGTAATGTCTGCATTTGGTGGCTGATTATGTGATGGACCACCGGGTGGGGCACTCTCTGGATGGTCCATTCTTTCATTTTAGCTCCAAACTTTGTCTCTGCATCTTCTTCCATGTATATTTTAATCCCTATTATAGGGAGGAATGAAGTATCCACGCATTAGTCTTTCTTGATTTTCTTGTGTTTTAGAAATTGTTATCTTGGGTATTCTAAGTTTCTGAGCTAATATCCGCTTATCAGTGAGTGCATATTAAGTGACTTCTTTTGTGATTGGGTTACCTCACTCAGGATGACATCCTCCACATACATCCATTTGTTCAAGAATTTCATAAATTCATTGTTTTTAATAGCTGAGTACTCCATTGTGTAAATGTACCACATTTTCTGTATCCATTCCTCTGTTGAGGGACATCTGGGTTCTTTCCAGCTTCTGGCTATTATAAACAAGGCTGCTACAAACATAGTGGAGCATGTGTCCTTTATTTTTGTGGTCAACTTTCAGCGTGCAGGGATATATAACTTTTAATGGGTAATATGATGTTTCTCTAAATTGAATCCTACTCTCAAATGGTTAGCCAGAGCTGGTGAGACTCACTGTCCCCTCATATAGTTGGCCCTTGGGTGGCTTTGCCTTTTCTGAGTTACAGAGATGGACTGCAAAGAGTCCAGGTCCCTGTGTGTGTGTGTGTGTGTGTGTGTGGAGATAGCTCAGTCAGTAATGTGTGTGACTGCCATGTGAGTATGAGAACCTGAGTTTTATCAGAAGCACCCAGGTTAACAGACAGGGCAGATGGCCTGAGCTTGTAACCCCAGGACCAAAGAGGCAGAGATTCCAGCCTTTACCTATGTACCCATGCCCCATACAGAGAGAATCAAGGTCCTCTCTCTGTATGTCTTTTATTAAACTGTCTGATGGAATCATACAAAATCACCATTTTTTTTTAAAAAATGTTTTTCACATGAAGGATTATGAACTGTACTTTTTGGTTAGCAAATAAAAATAAACCTTTTATTTGTAGGATATTAATTTCCCTTTCCATGAAACTACTCTTTGTCATTCTCTCTCAACATTAGATTAGTTTACTTGCTCAATTCCCTAAACACAGTACATTATTGCAGAACTTCACCATTTTCTCTTGTCTTTGTTTCATCCCTGGACAAAAGGGCCAGTGAAGCCAGCACTGCCTTAGCTGCCTGCAGCTTGGCTGACACCGGGCCTGAGGAAGAAGGGTTATCTTAGTTTACTCGGCTGTTGGGTACTTTCCTCACTGTTTTGACAGAGTACCTAGCAAAAAGACACTTAAAGAAAATAAACTTTATTTTGTATTTCTTCTTTCTGTATTCTTGGAATATCTGTGCATTGAGCTTTGATTTTAAAATTTTTTCTGAGTGTCTGCCCCAATTTTGGTGCCACTCTTTGGAGCTTATACTTGCCACATCTTCTCATTTGGAATCTGCCTTTTTATATTAATCTGACCATAATTCAAAAAAATGCAGACATCAGCTTTTCCTTTCTTCTTTTCTTTTATTTCTTTTTTCTTCCTTTTTCTTTTCCTTTTTCCCTTCTCCTCCCCATTTCTTCTTCATTCAGTTGGGCCTTATTTTGTTGGTCCCAAACTCTTAAGCTCCAATAATCCTCCTCATTCTCCTGATAGCTAGTGCTATTGAAGTGTAACTCCAAACCCAGCATATTCTTTATACTTTTGCTTGCTTTTGAAATAGAGTCTTAATATTTAGAGACTAGGAGTTAGGCAGATGCCTTGTTAGGCAGACATAGAAGAAGCCATAGCTGGTGAGTTTCTAAGACGGCCAGCTTCTTTATCAACCTTCTGCCTTTTGTCTCTCATCAGCAGGGACCTCCACCATTCTAATTTGTTTTTGAAGACTCTATTTATTGTCTTGATTTATGAAGTTGCTAATGCAAGTGTTGGTTTCTCACTGCTCCTTACCCAGCTTGCTCTTTGTTTCCAACACTGAGAGCTTTTTCTCAAACACATTTTAGGATCAATGTTTTAAATTCTGCATGATCTCTGTTAGGAATTTGTTTGGATTACATGGGCTTAATTAATTAATTAATTAACACTCCAGATTTTATCCCCCTGCCCCGCCTAGGACCACCTTCTGTTCCATATCCCACACCTCCTCCCCACCCCCACTGTCTCCACAAGGATGTCCCCTCTATCCACCCCCAACCAATCAGACCTCTAAACTCCTTGATGTCTCCAGTCTCTTGAGGGTTAGGTGCATCTTCTCTGAATGAACACAGACCCAGCAATCCTCTGTTGTATATGTGTTAGGGGCCTCATATCAGTTCATGTATGCTGCTTGGTTGGTAGTCCAGTATTTGAGAGATCTCGGGGGTCCAGATTAATTGACACTGCTCGTCCTCCGACAGGGTTGCCCAACTCCTCAGCTTCTTCCAGGCTTTCCCTAATTCAACCACAGGGGTCAGCAGCTTCTGTCCATTGGTTGGGTGCAAATATCTGCATCTGACTCTATCAGATGCTTGTTGGGTCTTTCTGAGTGCAGTCATGATAGGTCCCTTTTAGTGAGCGCTCCCATAGTCTCAGTAATAGTGTTAGACCTTTGGACCTCCCTTTAAGCTGTATTCCACTTTAGGCCTGTCATTGGACCTTCTTTTCCTCAGGCTCTTTTCCATTAACATCCCTGCACTTCCTTCAGACAGGAACAAATATGGGTCAGAGATTTGATTGTGGGATGGTAACCCCCTCCCTCACTTGATGCTAGAAGTGGGCTCCACAAGTTCCCTCTCTCTACTGTTGGGCATTTCATCTTTGAGTTCTGAGAGTCTTTTGCTTCCCAGGTCTCTGGTACATTCTGGAGGGTCCTCCTACCTCCCGAGATTGCCTGTTTCCATTCTTTATGCTGGCCCTCAGGGCTTCAGTCCTTTTCTCTCACCCAGTACCAGATCAGGTTCCCCCCCCCCCCAACCCCCCACCCTGTCCACTTTCCTTCCCAGGCCCCTCCCTCCCTTTCTCCCTCCCTCCCTTCTTCCCTCCCTCCCTCCCAACTTGTGATTGCTTTTTATTTATAAAGGTGAGCAAAATTAAATTCTTTAAAGGCTGACTTCTTTTCAAAAAGTCCATGTTTTTTCTTTTTTTCTTTTGAGTGGCTTTTCAATCTGTGGATGTATGTTTTACAACATGCCCCCCAACACCCCACCAGCTTTAAAATTACCATCTCTATGTTTGCTGCTCTTCCAGAGGAAGTTCAGTTCCCAGAACCCATGTAGTGTAACTCCTTAGACCTCTAGCTCCAGAGCATTTGATCTCCTCTGGCCTCTGAGCATCTGCACACATGTGGAATATATTTGCTCTCATACACATACATTTTAACATATCTTTAAAATATTTCTTCCTACTTTACAGTTTTTATTGTTATTATAAATGGAATCCTTAAAAAGTCCTTCCTTCCTTCCCTCCCTCCCTCCCTTTCTCCATCTCTCCCTTCCTCCTTCCTTCCTATCTACAGAGTCTAACTAAGTTAATCCCGGCTGTCTTGCAGTTTACTATGTAGGCTAGGCTGGTCTTGAACTCACAGAGATTTGCCTTCCTCTGTGTCTTGAATGCTGTCATCAACGATGTGCACCAACCACTATACCTGGTCACAAACTCCTTTTATTTACTGATAAATAAGAGTACTACAGATTTAATATTGCTCCATATTTTCAACGTTGAAATTCTGCTCAGCTTTCTTAGAATTTGTCTACAGATTTTCTTAGAGTTTTCCAGTATCGTGTCCACCAAATATTGTATACAAAGTAGTGAGTACTTGTGTTTATTTCTTTTCAGCCCTTAAATATTTATTTTATTTTATTGGCTGGTCAAATTTTCAGCACAAAGCTAAGCAGAACCAAAGACAACCCATTCCTGCTTCTTGCCTGACTTTGAAGGCAATGCTTCTGATCCTCCATTAGATGAATTCTGAGCTTTGAGTACATAATCCTTTTTAGGTTAATGACGTTTCCTTTATGGCACTATGCTGCTAATTTAAAAATAAGTTATGGGTAAGATAAATATTTACTCTTACTCTTCATCCTACTTTATTGTCATAAATAATAGATGCTTTTTTAAAAAGACACTGCTTGGCTCAGCTTGACAATATCTTGTTTGGAGTTTTATGCCCAGGATTATGATGGTAAACTATATTTCTCCTTAGTTTTTGACTCAGTGTTACTTCTTGATGTGAAGTGAGCTGGGCACCTGTGCCTCTCCCCCAGATTGGTAAAACAACTAGCATAAATATTAATGGATCTGTTCTCTGTTGAACTTATTATTTCTTTGTAAAAATATTTGAGTTGAGGGTTGTATTTTACATGGTTGAACACAATCTGCTAATAACTATTATTATGCACCTAAATGTTCTTTACATTCCTTTATGCTATAAAGAATCATGTTCATATATGTGAACACGAAAAATTTCAAATCTCTATATGACACAGTTTTTGTTTAAATATAATATATATTATAATCTGTTAATATATATTAGTACATATTACACTACAGATTATACATATAGCTATGCCAGTAATTTAGCCCAGGGCATACTTTTAAATTCTGAACCCTTTAATATTTGGAATTTCTTAGACCAACTACATAAGGGTGACTGCAAGCATGGTAATGGTCAGTTCTTCACTGTCAGTTCTTCCTGTCACTTAAACATGCAGAGCCTATCAACGTTATATGAGGTGACTAATCCTACTAGATACTGTGAACTGGGGTCTAGAAACAGATCACATGCACAAGATCTCATGGGTAGTGAGCAAGAAATTTGAGATTTAAACTGTCCTGAAGGAAATATGGGTTCCTTTTCAAATCCTGATTGGGAAATGAATGCTGATTCTGAACTGGTTTTGGAAAAAAAAAAAAGCAATCATAGGCTTTTATTGTTGTTACTTTTTAATATCAAAGCACATAATAAGGGGCTGTAAGAGAATTAAGCATGGTAAATTTAGACCTACAGTGACTTTTATGTAGTGTCACATAGCTTGTGGAGGCACCAAGTACATGGGTTGCCAGGTGAGGATGCCTCTTTGGATTTGGCACGTGACATCCTGGAACACTCGGATTTTTGTTGTTACCCCCATTTTGCTTTATTATGTAAAAATGAGAAATGTATTTCATACTAGCTTCTTAGCACCCGACTTTTTAATTGGACATTGGCTGTAGTATTAGAAAAGCTGTTTAAAAATGAAACACAAGATTTGATGATTACCTCGTGTAGACATTCTTGCAAGGGAACAGAGAAAGGGAGCAAACATTCTCTCTTACTTTTTTCCACACTTTTTTTCTCCTATAATTATTATTTTTTCCTTAGCTTAATGCAACTTGGAGTCCTAGTAATTAAAGGTAAGTGATACATATGATGAATTTGATTATCTGTTCATGATAGAAACTTTGGGAATAGGGAGTGTACTAACAAGATGGAATTTCATTGTGCAAATACTTTTTAGACACTAGGAGCACAGAAGTGTTTTTTCCCCATTGCTTATTTCTGGCCAGCATCATGTCTATTATATTTTATGTTTTGAAAGCAAAAATGTAGTATTTGTATTTCCCTGACCCATTTATTCTTCTGTGCTTGTTTCTATGTTTTTCAACTACATTTTTACTTCTTCCCCTGAGGATTTACTTTTCTTACTTTTCTTTTTCATTGATTAATTTATTTATTCACTTTACATCTCTTTCGCAGCCTCTCCCCCCATTTTTCTCTCTTAATTCTTTCTTCCCAGCAGTATCCATCCTCCCTGCTGGCTGTCAGGTCCTCCTCCCTTTCTCTCAAAGTCATTCCAGTCATTGTTCTTTATGGCTCTCAAAGGAATAAATATGGGCTGGTCTTGGATTATTATTTCACCTCCAAGCAAGGAGAATGCAAAATGTATTAAATTGACTTTAATTTAATTGACTTCCTCCAAATACATTCAGTTTTCCTATTGCCATCAAACATTTTATTTACACTGTCATTTTAAAACTTTATAATGGATTATGAAAACTTTGAATATTTACATGATATGCACACTTGACACTTTTCTTTTTTGGACTCATTTTTATATAAACAATGTCTGTAACTGTAGCAAAATTCCTGACTTTTCAAAAACAGTTGTGCTATTGAAATACTTCTATTCAGTGTAAAAAAGCTAAAAAATAAAAAGTTAACTTTTTCTTCTTGGAATTAAGAAAATATCGCATAGGTTCCCAGGGAGCTCTTGAAGTATTTAAGGGATCTTAAATACTGCACTTCAGTGCTTCTATCCACGGGTAACGCAATCTGTAAGTCTTGAAGGCTAAACATCTAGCTCACTGCCTAGGGAATAGATCACATTTCCCCAGAATAACCATAAAGGGAGGAGGGTGGTTATGAATTGTTACAGACTGTGGCATCCTCATTTGGTATGTATCATTATGCCTAATTTCTACTACATTTTATTTTTAACTAAGCTGGGCATCTGGTGATAGGTAACAGGGTGAGGTGGGAAGTAGGTGGGATCTATTGAAGGGAGGGGTGACCTTGAACTTCAATGTGAGTTAGAGTGCTAAAGACTAGGTAGTCACCGGAACGTAGGCACAAGGGATCTGTCTCCACTGAGCTGCTTTTAGTTGTTAGCAATACACAACCCAAAGCATACCTCTGCTCTAGGAGAGTAAACCCAAACCAAGAAAATGAGAGCCATACACAAGCGACTGAGGCAGAAATTAGAAGAGGGAATAATGTAGTGTGGCCATAGGGTCTCAGGCAGACCAGAAACAGGCATGGAAGGGCTGCTACAATTTAATACAAGTGCACAGGGTTTCTGGAACAACACACTGCTGTATTCAACACTGACCACCAGTACCCTTAATTTCTTTTCCTAGTCAAATTATAACACAGAACTGAAGGATACACAGAATTACTGTCTCATAAGAAATCCAAGAAGGTATGAATACAGATGTATTATGTCTTCTTTATTCTTTGGCCTACCTTTTTTTTTGAAATCTGACCCCATGCTCTCTACCCAGGTCTTATTTTCCTTGTGGAGTCTGGAATATATTTTTACTAGAATTTGAATCTTACTGGCCTCCTAGAATAACTTTTCCCAATTGCTCTTTCTTTCCTGGTCATAATTTCCTTCTACTATATTGACTATTTTTTTCTTCTTCTCAGATTTGCTGATCTGAATACTCTTCCCTGAGGCATTAGATTTCTTGATTTCTATTTGGTGTAACTAAATTGAGCAGTGATGAACGTAACACATTTTTTTTTTTAAATGAAGTAACGTGAATTTTGTTTTCCTGTGGGTCTGAGACAAATGGTACTCAAAGCTTTTTAAGAGGCAGTTATTCAGGGTTCCTGTGTTTGTGAAGCTGGCTTTGGTCTCCTGGCATTCAGCCTTGACTCCTAACCTAAATTCTGTAACTCTGGTTTTAGTTTACTCTTCACATGAAAGTGGAATCATGGAATTCTTTCATTCTGTTTAAAATGAAATTACAAAAATTGATAATTAAATCAAGCTGTTACCCAGTTTAATCTTTTATGAAAGAATATTATTGGTAAGTTATTCATGTCCTGCTTAAGATATTAAAATGCTTGGGAAGTGACAGTCAGATCAATATTTTTATTCTTATTTTACTGATTTGATTGGGGATGAGGGTTGAAACTCATCCAGTTTATCTCCAGTAATGTGGGGAGGGGCAGGGCCTAGACCATAAGAGCTAGATGACAGCTTAGAATCCAAGGCATATCTAGGCATTGCTTTTGAGTTGCTACTTCTCCAGTGTGGACTCCCACATCCAGTGAGCTGCTCTTTATCCCCCACCCCTCCCACTTTCCTTTCTGCTCCTATGCCTTCTGCTTGCCTATAGTTTGGTTTACTCAGAAATTTAGCTTTCACAGATTTCTTTATCTTACACTCCTCTACGAATATTTTCTGATTATCACTTTCATTTCCATCTTATCTAATCTCTATCTCTTTCTCTAATTTTTATCTCTAATCTCTATCTTTATATTTGTATCTGTTTCAAGTGTTTATCTCTATTTCTATTTCTGAGTTTGTGGATCCATATACTTTATATCAAATTTAAAGTTTCTAGAGTAGTAGTTGATTTTTTTCCATGTCAAAAGCATATTGTAGAGTAGTGCTTAGCCTGTGGATTGATTTCTGTGAGCTAAGCATTACCTTGGTCCAATCAGCAAGGGCTGCCCTAACTTTGCAACAGGTTGCCTTGGGGCTTGTCAAAATACAGAAGCTGTGAGCCTGGAGCAGTTTCTGTTTGGCGGGGCTGCTGGCAATATGGGCACCATGAGTCACACCGTGTTTTGTGTAGAGCCTCCAATTTCTTCTCTCTCTATCTCTCTATTTCTCTATCTCTCTATCTCTATCTCTATCTCTATCTCATCTCTATCTCTATATCTATATCTATATCTATATTTAAATGTATAAACTAATGACCCCTGCTGTTCATACCAATGACTTGCAAGTACATGATTTTGATGTTGTTCAACATCCAGAAAATTAATTATGATCACTAGAGTTTTGGTGTTAAGTGAATTTGACTATATTCTAATAGCTTGAAAACTGGTAATTTCTCTCTCTGTGTGGTTTGTCTTAAGTAGCACAAACAATTTGTATTTGTCAGGACATACCAATCCCCAACAGCAAGCAATCATTTCTGTGGTAAAAGATCTTGGAGTTTTAGAGATATGTCCACCCCACCCTCATTTTCTTGGGCTCCATGTTTCCATACAGAATCTTGTACTCTGCTTCTTTTAAGTTGCTAGTTGAAGACAGTCACATCTCTACTGGTGAACAGTTAACTGTAAAAAATGTGTCCTCATCTTATGTTAAGAGGAAGAGATGTGATCAGCTCATATGATGTACTTGCCCTTAGAAGCAATCATATAAATAGAACTAACCACACAGGAAGAATCTGTGGCAATTTTCACACATCAATTTAGTAATAACTCTTTAGGATACAACTTGTTTAATTTTAGTGCAATTAAGGATCTAGGAGTAAATGCTTCATAGTTCTTACTATCATACTTGCCCTGTCCAGCCTTAGTTAACTTGCTGGCTGCCGTCAGCTGTGCTGATATGGTGAGTCTGGGTTGTGCAGTAAGTAATCAGGCTGTTTGCTGATAGAACATGAAGTGTAAAGGGCTTTGGATTGTGTGTTATAGAGGCCAGATTATTCTTCAAAAACGCCTTCATGTGCTTTTCTTGAGTTGTCTGGGAAATATGTTTAATCTAATACCATTTTCATAAATTGTAAGATGAACTAGATACTATAAATACCCTAAATAAACCAACAAACGGCATCTTTTGGGTTAGAGGGTAGCTACAGAGGACTCACATACCTACTGTGCATCATGAAGTATACTCTATATGCCCAGGAAACATTTAGAATACTCACTATATAGGGGAGGAAGTTGGCTTTAAAATTGTCCAAAGTAATAGAATTTCTAAATGAAAGATCAAGCCTTCAATTCCAAGCATTTTCTTCTCTTCACGTTCGAAGTCCATAGATTTTTAACAATATGCTATTTAACTTTGCTCATCTCTGACAATTTTCTATTCCTCAGTACGTTTTAATTATCTAGTGACTTCTTCAGATGTTTAAGGCAGTTTCATTAATCCAGCAGTTGGAGAAGACTAAAGAGAGGGGAGGAGGTGGGAAAGTAACATGAGACTATAACTCAGGATGTCAGAGATCGCTCAAAGGCCTTGGCTTTGAGTACACACGGAGGGGAACATAAGTACTTACAGATATGTTTGTATTTTGCAGCTATGATTGCTGATATGTAGGACTGAAGTGGGTTGGGATTCAGGTAAAGGAAGCCACCCTATGAATAAGAGCTGAAGATGTTCTCCCAGGAGGATCTTTCAGAACTGTTCAGTATTTAGAAATTCTTATTTACCATTAGATTTTATGGTATGGACTGTATGAAAAGAAGAAAGAAGAAATATGAAGACTAAACATCATAGTATTCCAACAGCTTTGGGACAAAGAATCATATTTTTAGGTAATGTAGATTAATTAGGAGTAAGCATAAAAGACTTTATGGATTTGTACACTATACAAATAAAATTTTATTGTGCTTTCTGAAAGTATGATAAATTCTTAGTTTTATCTTTTATTTTTAGTAATTTTAAATTTTAGAACTAATTTTTATTACTTTATTTACTTTGTGTACACAAGTATGCATGCGGATGAATGATTGTGAGGTCCAAAACAATTTACAGGAATTAGTTCTCTCTTTCCACCATGTGTATCATATTAGTTGAACTCAGTTCTTTGGATTTGGTAGCACATTCCTTTACTTATTAAGCTATCTCACTAGCCCTGGAACCAAGTTATAATTGACCATGTACAAAAGACTTGTGATTTATGATGTTAAGGTTTGTATTTGGATCATAACATTTCAGAAGAATGAGTTTTTCTGGAAATGAAACTCATCTCTAATTTGATAACATCCTAGGGCAAGTTCAAAGACCTCAATGTTAGTAAAACAAAATTTAAATTAAAAATAAATTTATACCTTGGCACGTATAAAGATCTATTAAAATCAATGGGTCTTTATGTTCTCAGAAGAATATTTAGCTAAACAATAGCAGAAAATGCTTTCTTATCAAGCTCACATGGAGCATTCTCTAAGATCAAGCATATGACATGTGACAAGGCAATTCTAGATACGTTCAAAAGTCCCATATTATACAGAATTTATTCTATGATCACAACATAATTAAACAGCTAATAAACAAAGAAACACTTCAGAATCCAGAAAAAATAAACCCACGTTGGCAAAGAATGCCAGTCAATCAAGGAATGACTCACAAGAGAAATAAGCAAACAGAGTTGAATGTTAAGAAAAATCGCAATTTGCAGAATGTAGTTAAAATAGGGCTCAGAGAGCTATCTATTCATTCATTCATTCATTCATTCATTTTGATTTTTTGAGACAGAGTTTCTCTGGGTAGCCCTGGATGTCCTGGAACTTGCTTTGTAGATCAGGATGGCGCCAACTCAAAGATCCACTTTCTTCTGCCTCTCAAGTGCTGGGATTAAAAGCGTGTGCCACAATATTGACATCTATTTACATTTTAAATGGTTATAATAAAAGAGTTTTTTCAATTCAGTTATCTGGTCTTCTACCATTAGAAGTCAGAGAAAGAAGAACTTAAGATAAATGTAAAGAGATACTAAAGGCAGGACATAAATGAAATTAAAACCAGACAAACATTATATAAAGTCAAAACCCCAAAGATGGTTCTTTGAAAATACAAATAATGCTGATAGACACCTTACTAAACTCATCAAGTTAAGATGAAGAATCAACGAACAAGTAAAACAGTCATAGGAGGCAGAGGGATGGCGGGAACTGGGTGGGAGAGGGGTCAGGATCAGGTGTGGGAAGAGAAAGGAGAGAGGGCCAGAGGGACAGGAGAATGAATGGAAATCTGTAACTGGTAGGGGCTGGGTTGGAGGTTGTGAGGAAAATCCCAGAGACCTGGGTTGGGGGAGGATACCATGAGTCAATTCAGGTGACCTTAGCAGATATGCCTAACAGTAGGAATATGAAACCTGAAGAAGCCACCACCTGTAGCAGGCAGGCAGGTTAGGGATAAGGACCTCCTGTGGCCAGACAAGACTCCCAAGGGAGGAATAAGGACACCAATCTATCCACAAAACTTTAGAGCCAATTCTTGTCCTGTCTAAAAGAAATACAAAGACAAAGCAGAGACTGAAAGAACGGCCAACCAATAACCAGCACAACTTGAGACCCATCCCATGGGCAAACACCAATCTCCAACACTATTAATAATACTCTGTTATGCTTGCTGACAGGAGCCTAGCATAACTGTCCTCTGAGAGCTTCTACTTAGCCACTGACTGAAACAGACACAGATACAGCTAAACACTGGACAGAGGTCAGGACTCTTACTGAAGAGTTGGGGAGAAAGTCTGAAAGCTCTGAAGAGGACAGGAACTCCACAGGAAGAACAGAGCCAACTAACCTGGACCCCTAGGAGCTCTCAGAGACTGAGACAGCAACCAAAGAGCATATACAGGACAGATGGAGATCCCTGGCACATATGTAGCAGATATACAGCTTAGTCTCCACATGGGTCCCAAACAACTGGAGCAGGGGCTGTCCCTAAAGCCTGTGGGATCAGTTTTCCAACAGGGGTGCCTTGTCTGGCCTCAGTGGGAGAGGATGTGCCTAACCCTGTAGAGACTTGATACACCAGGATGGGGAAAACTAGGGTGGGGGCACCCTCTCAGGGGAAAAGGAGAGGGAGGATGGGGAAAGGGAGTCTGGGATGGGGGTAACTGGGAGCGGGCAGCATTTGGGATGTAAATTCATACATACATACACATACATATATACGTACATACATATCAACCAACATCAAAATGGAGAGAAATCAGTGCAGATCCTGTTGACTTTGAGAGTATTGTATGCTACAGCTTTACTCAATGATACACAATAGTTTCCCAGCATCTTAACCTTCCTAATGCTGTGACTGGCCACTCAATATCGTTCCTCATGTTATCGTGACCCCCCCACCTCAGTTATAAAGTTATTTATTTGATACTTTATAACTGTAATTTGCTACTGTTATGAATCATAATGTAAATATCTGAAATACAGAATGTCTAATATGTGACCCCTAAAGGGTTTGAGACTCACATGTTGAGAACCATTTGTTTAGATGCCACAAACAGATTCTTGAAAGGTACAAATTACCAAAATGAACTCAAAAGGCAATTAAAATGACTACTATCTATGAAGGCCCTTGAATTAAAAAATGAAAACCTCATTAAAAAAAAAGTCCACCTCAGATAGTTCTGTGGGAAAATTCCATAAAGCATAAAAAAGAGAAATACACTCAACTTTACAAAAAAAAAAAGATTTTTAGAAGTGGATGCTCACAGTCAGCTATTAGATGGAACACAGGGTTCCCAATAGAGGAGCTAGAGAAAGTACCCAAAGAGCTGAAGGGGTCTTCAACCCTATAGGTGGAAGAACAATATGAACTTACCAGTACCCCCAGAGCTCGTGTCTCTAGCTGTGTATGTTGCAGAAGATGGCCTAGTTGGCCATCATTGGGAAGAGAGACCCCTTGGTCATGCAAACCTTATATGCCCCAGTACAGGGGAATGCCAGGGTCAAGATGTGGAAGTGGGTGGGTAAGGGAGCCGGGCAGGGGATGGGGGAGGGTATAGGGGACTTTTGGCATAGCATTTGAAATGTAAATGAAGAAAATATCTAATAAAAATTGGAAAAAAGAAAATGTTAGTTAACTGATAAATTATAAACAAAGTTAAAATTCTCCTAAAATAATAAAAAAAGATTTTTAGAAAACAAAAGGTCAAACCCACAACACAAAGCTGATATTAATCAACCATCAAACCCAGATATTACAAGAAAAGGAAAGTGCATATCAATATGGCTCATGAGGTACTCATGAAAATTCTTAACAAAATATAAAGAAACATGAGGCTGGGAGTGTAATGCACACAACGATGTGGAGTTGATAATAAAAATGTTAATCCTATTTACACTTCACTAGAGCAAATAAGGCATTTGTAAAGGCAAGGTTATTAGCTTTAAATTGCCTACTTTAAATATATATGTGTTTTTGCTAAACATTAGTCTTTATAACATAATTATTGTACAAATTTGATATATACTTATGATGAATTTTCTCTCATTTGTTTTTTTTTTCTAAAATCTCCTCATTAACATTGTTATTAAACTCAATTTGAAAAGCAGTTTCATAACAGAAGAGAACAGTCATGGAAAAAATGTTACTATATGCTTTTCTTGTCTAGAAACACTCTGAACCAGTATATGTCTTTTGAAAATTAAAAGTATAATTGTTTGCTCATAGTATAAAATGTAAGTAATCAAATAATCGATAGTGTCACACGTGGAGGAAATGGTAGTTAAGCTCTTGATGGAAGTTCTGTGTTCTATGATTTAATCAGGGCTGTGCCAGAGTAAGAGCTCCAGACTGAATCAATCACTTCTGAGCCATGGGGTCGCAGGATATTGGGCAAGCAAGTAAGACTCCCGAGTCCCACTTTCTGTAAAGAAAGTGAATTAGACTTTCTTATGGTTCCTGTCAGCTGGAAGTTCCTGTGAATCCAAGGTGAAATCTCCTACTCCTGGACAGCATGGAGATAAAAGTTATTTTCAGAGAGGAAACTAGGAAAGGGCATAACATTTGAAATGTAAATAAAGAAAATATCTAATAATAAAAAGAAAAAGAAAAGAAAGGCTGTACTGAACAGGAGGTGGCAGTGTTGCAGAAGAAAATGGCTTTTAATTCTAATGAAGGCAGATGGATTGTTATACTTGGTGTTTGTACCTTGACAAAACTAGTGCTGTAGCAAATTAGTGGCAAACCACTAATTTAGCAGAATTATGATATCCAGATCCAATAGTCCCATGCTTTCTTGAGATTGATAACATCACTATTTGTGACACCGCTTTCTGTGGAATGTGACTGAATCTAATATGAGTGGAGTAGGCTCACAGGAGTGACAAAGTCCTGCTAAATGCCACACTTCCAGGCAAGTCATAGTCTTAGTTCAGGTGGCTTTGAAAGAGTTTTCCCGGCTATTTGAAGTGACAGCTTCCTTTTATTATGGACTTGCAATCTGTCATGGATATTTTTAGCAAGGCAAAGCTTCTCATTTGTGTTTTCCCTCTTCCTGAGGTGAAGGAGCGTTCAAGCATATATGTTTAATGGACTCTAGGCAGCTTATCTTTAGTACACTGTAATGAAATGTAACAATTTGATCTTTCTTTCTCTCTATCTTAAAAATATCTAAGGCCTGGCATGGTAGCTACCACCTTTAATCTCAGCACATGAGATGCAGAGGCAGGGTGATTTCTGTGATGTAAAGACCAGTCTGATGTACATAGAGTTTTAAGGCATTCAGGGCTACATAGTTAAATCCTATCTTCAAACAAACAAACAAACAAACAAACAAACAAAAAACATAGTAGGGTTAAGAGATTACATTTAAATGCACATTGTAGTGTTCAGCAGAAAATACTAGAAGAGTATAATTTGATAGCAGACTGTCAGGGCAGTGTTTCTTTTAAAGATTTTGTTTTTTTTTTTAAATTTATGTGAGTACACCATAGCTGTCCTCGGGCACACCAGAAGAGGGCATCAGATCCTATTACAGATGGTTGTGAGCCACCATGTGGTTGCTGGGAATTGAACTCAGGACCTCTGGAAGAGCTGTCAGTGCTCTTAACCGCTGAGCCATCTCTCCAACCCCTCAAGGGCAGTGTTTTTTAAGGGCAAGATTTTTTTAAGGCTTCATAGATTAATATGTCTTACTCGTGTCAAACCCCAGGGTCCTTCAGGTTTGTACTCTGGTCCTAGTCTGTTTGGACTGCTGTGATAAAAATCTAGAAACAAAGATGCTTATAAAACCCAAATTTATTTTTCTTGTTCCGGAAGTTAGGAAATCCCAAATCAAGGTGTTCATAGATTTGGTGTCTGCTGGGTCCCTGCTTTTCTAATTCATAGCCAGCGCCTTTTGTGTCCTTATACACATGCGATAAAGGGTAAAAGAGTGCTCTTGGATCTCCTTGTCATGGTGGATCCATTCCTATGCCCCAAATCATCTCCTAAAATCCTCAGCTTCTCATACCATCACCTAGGCTTTCAACTCATGAGTCTTAGGGAGGCAAAAACATGCAGACCAGCATAACTAGCTTTATGGTGAAGTACTCTTCTCTTAGAAGTTCTGGGAGTATGTGAAATAAAAAATACCCCCCCCCCCATATAGCTATATTTTAATATATATATCTCACATACTGCTTACATGCACACAGATAACTACATATCTATATCTGAACATGTATCTTATGTACTGCTTATACATAGAGATAGCTATACATCTATATCTGAATTTATATGTCACAAACTGCACACACACAGACACACACAGACACAGACACAGACACACACACACACACACACACACACACACACACACACACACACACACCTACAGGTCAAATTGTCTTTCTGTCCCTCTGGAAATTTTTAGGAACAATCAAAGATAATGGCCATGCCTATCATAAAGTATATACATTATGTGTGAATGCTCATGTTCTTACAACACTCTTGTATTGTTTGGGGTAGTGCCATGACCATGGAGTGCATAGGCACTTCGTAGAACTCTGGGTAGAGAATGTGTAGAGCTTTCCCCAAAGTTTCCTTTCCCCCACTGCTTGGCTCTACTCTCTGCATGGCTCAACATACTCATGAGTGGCCCTGGCTCTGCTAGCAGGAATGCTATTGTTTCATCTTAGATGACACTTTGTTTCCTCCTCTATGAAGATGACTTTACATTTTGACATTCACCTATAGAATTACTCTATATCTAAATTACATGCTCCCTTATCTTTGTAACTTCTTGTTTTGTTCTATTTATTTCATTTAAGCATTACAAATGGTAAGTGAAAATGTCCCTTTTAGACAAATGCACTTTAGTACTAGGTCCCCAGTTGGAGGAACTATTCACTTGAAGTCATAGGCCACTGTTACAGTTAATGGTGGATTGTTTTCATGGTTGTGTTAAGGATTTGATAGTTTTGAGTCTTTTCAACAGTGATTTTACCATTCTCCTCTTAGTGTTTCCTCTACTGGGCTGCGCTAACCCTCTGTCTGCCAGATAAGGTACTGGGCACCATTTCCAGGAGGAGCTAGCCACTTTGTTCCCTTACCTTTCTTCCCCTCAACCTTGAAAAGTGCAACACGTGGCTTGTATTTCACAACTTGTCAGCTCATCTGTGATCTAATGGCTCTCTCATGCTCTTGCTGGGTACTCATCTAAATTACATAGTAAGACCTATTAAGATGCTATATTTAAAGAAACTTATTTTGAAGGTATTTTATCTATAAGCTGGAAATCAGGGAAAATTCGCTCTTCCTTGAAAAGACCTTTTCAGTCTTGTTTAAGTTTTTCCCCCTTCCTTAAGGCGTAGCTCAGATTGCCCTACTTTGTCTTTGTCCCTAAATGTAAAGCAATGACTAGTTACTTTCTGTTGTCAAAACACATTGGTAGTATTCACATTGAATGCTAGTCTTGAATTTCCAGGAGTTCAGAAGCCAGCAGGAAGAATGAGATATGTCCACCAAAAACTAAGAATGTAGACTTTACTGAAGGCTGAGATGGCTTACAGGCAGGGCTCAGCTAAAATGCTACCACTGAGAATCAACTGGTTATTGGCTAAAGTGCAGCAATGTATCTTGGTTGGTGGGAGGATGATGCCCACTAACCAGAGCAAGATTACATGTTTTTCCATTTCAAGAGGGCTGCTTTTCATTGGAAGAGGAAGAAGGGCTGAATTTAATTGAGGTCCTTTTAGGTTTACATTTAAAGAGCATCTTTCTTTTTTTAAAGATAGTTTTTTTTTATTAGATATTTTCTTTATTTACATTTGAAACATGATCCCGAAAGTTCCATATACCTCCCCCCCACCCCGCCCCGCTCTGCTCCCCTACCCACCCACTCCCACTTCTTGGCCCTGGAATTCCGCTGTACTGGGGCATATAAAGTTTGCAAGACCAAGGGGCTTCTCTTCCTAGTGGTGGCCAACTAGGCCATCTTCTGCTACATATGCAGCTAGAGACATGAGCTCTGGGGGTACTGGTTAGTTCATATTGTTCTTCCACCTATAGGGTTGCAGACTCCTTCAGCTTCTTGGGTGCTTTCTCTAGCTTCTCCATTGGGAGCCCTGTGTTCCATCCTATAAATGACTGTGAGCATCTCCTTCTGTATTTGCCAGGCACTGGCATAGCCTCATACAAGACAGCTATATCAGGGTCCCTTCAGCAAACTCTCGCTGGCATATGCAATAGTGTCTGGGTTTGGTGGCTAATTATGGGATAGATCCCTGGGTAGGGTAGTCTCTGGATAGTCCGTCCTTTCATCTTAGCTCCAAACTTTGTCTGTTAACTCCTTTCATGGGTATTTTGTTCCCTATTCTAAGGAGGAATGAAGTATCCACACGTTGGTCTTCCCTCTTCTTGATTTTTATGTATTTTGCAAGTTGTATATTGGGTATTCTAAGTTTCTGGTCTAATATCCACTTATCAGTGAGTGCATATCTAGTGACTTCTTTTGTGATTGGGTTTCCTCACCTAGGATGATATCCTCCAGATACATCCATTTGCCCAAGAATTTCATAAATTCATTGTTTTTATTTGCTGAGTAGTTTTCTATTGTGTAAATGTACCACATTTTCTGTATCCATTCCTCTGTTGAGGGACATCTGGGTTCTTTCCAGCTTCTGGCTATTATAAATAAGGCTGCTATGAACATAGTGGAGCTTGTGTTTTTAATACCAGTTGGAACATCTTCTGGGTATATGCCCAGGAAAAGTATTGCTAGATCTTCCAGTAGAACTATGTCTAATTTTCTGAGGACCCACCAGATTGACTTCTAGAGTGGTTGTACAAGCTTGCAATCCCACCAGCAGTGGAAGAGTGTTCCTCTTTCTTCACATCCTCAACAGCATCTGCTGTCACCTGAATTTTTGATCTTAGCCATTCTGACGGGTGTGAGGTGGAATCTCAAGGTCGTTTTGATTTGGATTTCCCTGATGATTAAGGATGTTGAACATGTTTTCAGGTGCTTCTCAGCCATTTGATATTCCTGCTCTGTACCTCATTTTTTAATGGGGTTATTTGAATTTCTGGAGTTCAGCTTCTTGAGCTCTTTGCATATATTGGATATTAGTTCCCTATCAGATTTAAGATTGGTAAAGATCCTTTCCCAATATGTTGGTGGTCTTTTTGTCTTATTGACAGTGTCTTTTGCCTTACAGAAGTGTTGCAATTTTATGAGGTCCCATTTGTCAATTCTTGATCTTTCAACACAAGCCATTGCTGTTCTGTTTAGGAAATTTTCCCCTGTGCCCATATCTTCGAGGCTTTTTCCCAATTCCTCCTCTAATAATTTCAGTATCTCTGGTTTTATGTGGAGGTCTTTGATCCACTTAGACTAAAGCTTTGTACAAGGAGATAAGAATGAATCAGTTCGCATTCTTCTACATGATAAACACCAGTTGTGCCAGCACCATTTGTTGAAAATGCTGTCTTTTTCCACTGGATGGTTTTAGCTTCCTTGTCAAAGATCAAGTGACCATAGGTGTGTGGATTCATTTCTGGGTCTTCAATTCTATTCCATTGATCTTCCTGTCTGTGACTGTACCAGTACCATGCAGGGTTTCTTTCTTTTCTTTGTTTTTATCACAATTGCTTTGTAGTATAGCTTAATGTCAGGCATGGTGGTTCCATCAGAGGTTCTTTTATTTTTGAGAATAGTTTTTACTATCCTAGGATTTTTATTATTCCAGATGAATTTGCAAATTGCCCTTTCTAACTCTGTGAAGAATTGAGTTGGATTTTTGATGAGGATTACATTGAATCTGTAGATTGCTTTTGGCAGGATAGCCATTTTGACTATATTAATCCTGCCAATCCATGAGCATGGGAGATCTTTCCATCTTCTGAGATATTCTTCAATTTCCTTTTTCAGAGACTTGAAGTTCTTATCATACAGATGTTTCACTTCCTTAGTTAGAGTCACACCAAGGTATTTTATATTATTTGTGACTATTTAGAAGGCTCCATCCACTGTTTGGCTGTGGGTATCTGCATTTGAGTCAGATGAAAAGAGCATATTCCTAATAGGTTATGAATATTACCTTTTCTCTAAGCTTATGAGGTCACACAAGATAAGGAATGATTTCTGAAACCTTTTGTTCTTCACCATTCACATTTTCTAAGCTCTACTAAAATGCTGAGTGTATCATAGGTACTCCATAAATATGCATTGACTGATAAAATATTTTATTATGGTAACTAGGTTCAGAGTGAGATACTATGGTTTAATTCTAAAATTGCTGATTTAAAAAGCCTCCAAGGCACAGGTTCCTTGTGGTCTGGGTGCAAACTCCACAGCCAGTTCCACAACACCCAGAGGAAGCTGCACTCCCAGGCACTCTAACACTCCCAGGATCATAGGATCAGAGGTGATTAGGACACAACATCTGCCACAACACAGGGAGGGACCAGTAGGTCCCAGGCATACAGGAATTCTACCCCACCAGGTTCCTTCTGTTCCGGGCCAGTGGCCTGAACAGACCTCAGGCACTAACTCTGCAGCCAATCCCACAGCACCCAGAGGAAGCTCCACTCCCAGGTGCTCTAACACACCCAGGATCCCAGAAACACAGGATCCCAGAATCACAGGATACTAGGAGCTTGGTCAAAGCAGGATCTCAGAGTTCCAGAGGCAGCTTGACTCCCAGGAACTCTGACACACCCAGTATCTCAGGATCAAAGGATCCCAGAATCACAGGATCACAGAGACAGCTGAACTCTGGGGAATTCTGACACAGACAGGATCACAGGAATGGCAGGCTCCAGTCTGATATAGTGAGAACAGGTAGCACTAGATATAATCAAATGGTGGGAGGCAAGCACAAGAACATAAGCAACAGAAACCAAGGTTACTTGGCATCATCAGAACTCAATTCTTCCAATCTAGCAAGTCCTGGGTACACCATCACACTGGATAAGCAAGATTTGGATCTAAAAATCATTTCTCATAATGATGATAGAGGACTTTAAGAGGAATATAAATAACTCTCTTAAAGAAATACAGAACACAGGTAAATAGGTAGAAACCCTTAAAGAGGAAACACAAAAATCCCTTAAAGAATTATAGGAAAACACAGTCAAACAGGCAAAGTAAATGAACAAAACCATCCAAGATCTAAAAACAGAAATAGAAATAATAAAGAAATCACAAAGGGAGACAACCCTGGAGTTAGATAACCTAGGAAAGAGATCAGGAGTCATAGATGCAAGCATCACCAACAGAATACAAGAGATAGAAGAGAGAATCTCAGGTACAGAAGATACCATAGAAAACATTGACACAACAGTCAAAGAAAACACAAAAAGCAAAAAGCTCCTAACCCAAAACCTCCAGGAAACCAAGGGCACAATGAGAAGACCAAACACAATGAGAAGGATAATAGAAGAGAGAGAAAATTATCAACTCAAACTACCAGTACATATCTTTAACAAAATTATAGAAGAAAACTTCCCTAATCTAAAGAAAGAGATGCCCATGAACATACAAGAAGCCTACAGAACTCCAAATAGACTGGACCAGAAAAGAAATTCCTTCTGTCACATAATAACCGAAACACCAAATACACTAAACAAAGAAAGAATATTTAAAGCAGTAAGAGAAAAAGGCCAAGTAACATATAAAGGTAGACCTATCAGAATTACACCAGACTTCTCATCAGAGACTATGTAAGCTAAAAGATCCTGGGCAGATGTCATACAGATACTAAGAGAACACAAATGCCAGCCCAGACTACTCTACCCAGCAAATCTCTCAATTACCTTAGATGGAGAAACCAAGATATTCCATGAAAAAACTAAATTTACACAGTATCTTTCCACAAATCTAGCCCTACACAGGATAATAGATGGAAAACACCAATACAAGGAGGGAAACTATATCCTAGAAAAAGCAAGAAAGTAATCTTCTTTTAACAAACTCCAAAAAAGCCACACAAATATGGGTCTACATCTAAGAACAAAAATAACAGGAAGTAACATCATTTTTCCTTAATATCTCTTAACATCAATGGACTCAATTCCCCAATAAAAAGACATAATAATAGACTAACAGTCAGGATATGTAAACTGGACCCAGCATTTTGCTGCATACAGGAAACACACCTCAGTGACAAAGACAGACATTACCTAAGAATAAAAGGTTAGAAAATAGTTTGCCAAGCAAATGATCGCAAGAAATAAGCTGAAGCAGCCATTCTAATATCAAATAAAATCTACTTTCAACCTAAAGTTATTAAAAAAGATAAGGAAGGACACTTCGTACTCATCAAAGGAAAAAAATCTACCAAGAACTCTCTATTCTGAACATCTCTGCTCCAAATGCAAGAGCATCCACATTCATAAAGGAAACTTTACTAAAAGTTAAATTTTTCAAAGCACATATTGCACCTCAAATAATAATAGTGGGAGATTTCAACACTCCACTCTCAGCTATGTACAGATCATGGAAACAGAAAGTAAACAGAGACACAGTGAGACTAACAGAATTTATAAACCAAAAGGATCTAACAGATATTTATAGAATATTCCATCCTAAAGCCTAGAATATACCTTCTTCTCAGCACCTCATGGTACCTTTTCCAAAACTGATCATATAATTGGTCACAAAACAGGCCTCAACAGATACAAGAAGATGGAAATAATCCCATATATCCTCTCAAACCCCCACGGACTAAGGCTGGTCTTAAATACCAACAATAAGAATGGTAAGCACACATAAATGTGGAAGCTGAATAACACTCTACTCAATGATAACCTGGTCAAGGAAGCAATAAAGAAAGAAATTAAAAGCTTTTTATAATGTAATGAAAATGAAGACACATCATACCAAAACTTATGGGAAACAATGAAAGCAGTAGTAAGAGGAAAACTCTTAGCTCTGATTGCCTCCAAAAAGAAACTGGAGAGAGCTTACACTAGCAGCTTGACAGCATACCTGAAAGCCCTAGTACAAAAAGAAACAAATATACTCAAGAGGAATAGAAGGCAGGAAATAATCAAACTCAGGGCTTAAATCCACCAAATAGAAACAAATAGAACAATACAGAGAATCAGCAAAACCAGGAGCTGATTAAGAATGCCTTGGGACTCACAATTGTCTCTGACATTAAGCTTCATCTGTTCCGTATTTGATGAGTTCTGCATCTAGGGCTTCTTATTATCTTTTGTTTTTCTTGTACAAATTCCCTGGTTTCCCCATTCTTACTTGTGTAGAATTATGAGTGTACTGTCTTTCTATTATAGTCCATCCCAGAGAAGGATGTAATGGGAACACCCTCTTTTTTTTTTTTTTTTTTTAAGTTATGGCTCATCCTTGCTCATTGTTCTAAGAGTCAGCCATTGGTAGCATTTGGGATCTCTCCCTAAATCTCCAGCTGCCTTCATGCATTCTAGATGGTTGTTCACTAGAGATCATAAGAAGACCAAAATACTGAGACAAATGAAATAAACCAGCCCTTGTTCTCTCCATGTTAATTTGCTGTTCTATTTAGGGAACAATATCTTTCTGGTTCATACCAGAGAATCAAAAGGTGAACAAAGCTTTCTAGTACAATTTAATAGTTCTCTATTTCAGTCAATCAATTAGAAACTCATGTGAGAAGGCTAACAAGTGAGATTTGATGTGATAATTGTATACTGAATGCCAGTAAGGAGAACGCAGACCAAGCTCCAACACTTCTACTGTTTTGATTTTTGGGATCGAAGTTTTTTAACTGATCAAGACAAAGTTTTTCTCTAAGAGGATTCACCTATGTTAAGTAGTTAAAAAATTCTCTTATAGAAGTTGTAGAAAATATTCTATCATCCTTCTTACTAATTTCTTATTGATCATAATGATACTTTTTGCTAGTATGAGCTATTTTGATTATTTCTGAATTTCCCCAGGGTACAGAAGTGAAGAAATCATACACAAAATTAGTTTTCTAAGATGAGTTAGAAGAGCAGAAAGCTGAGAGAAGACATATTGAAGTCTTGCTGGAGGCCATTAGTTTGAAATGGAGCGGATCAGCCTGAAATCCACAGGGAAGAGGTATTATGTATTGATCAGATATTTTGGTGAGGTAGAGAATATTGTGCATAAAGTAGTGAGCAAGCTGACAAATAGAGGTTTCAGGGAAGGGAAGATCCCAGAGAGGGTAAATGATACCAGTACCTTGCTTTAGGAGTATTAAAGGGTGAACGGTACTGGAGTTAACTCTAAAAGTTTTGCCTGCATGTTTAAGGAACTCGAACTTCATCAGAGGGCAGCCGGGACAGAGTAATACGGATGTCCATGTAGGCAGGGTCAGCCATTGCTTTTAGGACATTTGTAAATGCTTGCCATGAAAGTGATAAATTGCTGGCCAGAAGAACAGCAAGGGACTATCTGCCCATGTGGCAGATAAGGAGTGCCTTGTCTCATGTTAGAGTGATGTCTATGGGAAAAACTGGATAAAAATAGGCAGAGACAGGCTCATTTCTGAGTTTGAGGCCAGCCTGGTCTACAAAGTGAGTTCCAGGACAGCCAGGGCATAAAATATTTTTTGTGATAGAACCCATGAACTTTGTGGTATCAGGGGTGAAAGCAAGCAAAGACATGGGATATTTTCAGGATTTTATATTTGAGAGAGAGAGAGAGAAAGAGAGAGAGAAAGAAAGAGAGAGAGATTAAATGGAATGAGGGCAGTACTGGTATAGTGTGTGAGGAGAAGCTGTAAAACATCTGATAGCTCTGTACTTCTGGAGAGACTGGGAGGTGGGGATTTGAAGCATTCCTGTTGAAAAAGCAGGTTCGATCACAAAGGAAGAGGTGGTACTCTGATTACAGAAGACTTCCTATGAAAATGGTGGTGCACGCCTTTAATCCCAGCACTTGGGAGGCAGAGGTAGGCGGATTTCTGAGTTTGAGGCCAGCTTGGTCTATAAAGTGAGTTCCAGGACAACCAGGGCTATACAGAGAAACCCTGTCTCCAAAAACGAAAAACGAAAAACGAAAAAC